>JAULBZ010005607.1:0-13248 GCA_032360805.1 Neoturris breviconis
TTTGTGCTCGCGAAATGCAAAAATTTCGCGGATTTTTAAAACCGCGAAAGTTAATGCCCGCGAAAGTTAATGCTCCTGGTAAAGCATAGTCACAATAGTAAAGTAATTAGACGAAAATAGTCTAATTCTAAACATAATGTTCGAAGTCATGTTCAGCGGCGAAAACGCGTCGTGTAATATTTATAGAACGAGAAGGGAATAGCCTTTTCTACAGACCAAGTTCGATTCTGTAGATCAGGCTAGAAGGGAATGCCCTAAATGCAGGTAAATATTACAGGATATAAAAGAATACTGTACCACTATTGAATATAAGTAATACCGGTGAAACAGTAATATTGTCTCATTAGAGGTGAACTATGATGAAGATCAGAACAACAACAAAATATTTTATTTCCATCAAGATCCTCTGCTGATCAGCTGGCAGCAAGGGTAAACTAAACCATAGCTAGCTACACATGATTCGCTAAATCTTGAGCTAAACAAGCGGGTACCAACAAGCGAAGGGCTATGTGATCGTAGAGGGATATGATTATCAACTTTAGATACCCGCGCCGGCGTACACAAACATGCACGAACAAAGGAGTACATCGTCATATGATCATCGAGGCGGGTCCTTTTTATGAACACAGCTTTACAGAAAAGTCACCCTTTTTGAAAAAGTGACTTCCCTATCGAAGATGTAAACTAGGGATGTCACTGCGGTCGATTACTAAAGCTTTACCAAAATTTTAAATATTTCAATCGGCTATTAGTTGAACTAAAGTCACTCATATTTGATGAACATCATCTCGACAAACAAGATATATCAAACGATATAAATTAAAGATTGAACCTGGTAAAAGAGGCTCATACACACAGCCTCCCCCCCCCAGAAATCTGTATATTCTATATATATTCTATATATTATGAAGTAAACTGTTCAAAGTTGGAACCCTCCACACTTATTTGGTTTCCGTATAAAGAAAAACACATTAGTCTTTGAAAAATTCACTGAGCGGTAAATGCTATTTTTGAACTATTTGTTACGCACAGCATTTTCAAATCGGTAAGTAAAATGATAAGTAGCGAGAAAAAGGTAAGTGAAATTCAAAATGGCATCAGTCGAGATGAACACGTAAATGTGTTTATTTGTATTGCTTGTGGAATTACGTAGAAGATAGGGATAAAATGTTATTTTATAAAACTATATTATATTATTGTTTAGTGTATATCATAATGCTATGATGCATAATGTGTGTATCCAATTCATATCCAGCACAATAATATATTTTATAAAAATTAAATTATATCTATTATTATTTAATTTATATATAATGCTATGAAGTATATATAATATATGTATCCAATTGATATCCACTGTGGAGTTGGTTTCCATGGGCCAGAGAATTTGCTGTGAGTGCAGGGAGAGGGTGTTCCATTGGTAGAGAATGACTTTACTACTTGTGTCAACGATTTCTGCCAATAAAGTGTCATCTTTTGGCCTTTGATATTTCACAATGTGGAAGCCAACCTTCAATATGTGTTCCATTGGTAGATATTGTGGCCTCGATTTCTAATTTCCTCGGGACTGTAATCACCTCAAGAATTAAATTTACAACGATCAACGATCTTGCAATGGATTGGTTGTTC
Source organism: Neoturris breviconis (assembly GCA_032360805.1). Taxonomy (NCBI): domain Eukaryota; kingdom Metazoa; phylum Cnidaria; class Hydrozoa; order Anthoathecata; family Pandeidae; genus Neoturris; species Neoturris breviconis. Next base: position 1,630 of record JAULBZ010005607.1, read on the forward strand.
ATGCCGAGGAAACTAAACCTTACAACTTGTTGGTATAATGGACATGTTCATAAATATCAGCTAGTTTTCAGTTCAATTGTGGACATTTAGTATATGTGTTAAGAAATTATCATGTTTTGTCAAATAGAGTAAAATGGAAGTTTTTTAACACTCTAATGTCTATCATAATAGATTTATTCTTAAATTGGCAGAAGTTCCGTTTCTTTTACACAAAAAATGGACAAGAAATTCTCATTTCAATCCAAAACAAAAAAATGATAAAAAGATAACAAGGACTTAAAATGAAAAATGATAAAAAGTGCTGTAAAAGGCAAAAAAATTGTTTTGAAGACCTCTGGTTGAGATATATTGGGCTTGGGATTGATGGAAAATGGAAAATAATATTTTTTTTTAAAAAAAACACTAAAATGATAAAAATATAACAAATTTAAATTCTGCATTTGTTATATTTTGCCATATTATTGTTGTTAAAGGGTAGAACATGAAATAATTATTAAAATAAATCTTTCAATAAACTGTTACGACTCATAAGGAACCGGTAACATTTGGGACTTATTCAAAACATAAAGTTGATAAATTATTAACGCACCACAGCACCATACATCCAGTATATAAGCAAAAAATAGGCTTGTTATTATTTTTCCCTTTCAGATGCTCAAAAGATTCAGAAACTTGTATGTTGTAAATATATTCATTAGATAAATATTCAACTTTAAGGAAGTACTAAAAAACATGTACTTGATAAAATGTTAACAGACAAAATATGGTAACCCTTCTATGCAGTTATCGTTAAATGCTTCATTTCATTAGATTTGTAGCTCCTATTGTGATCATGTAACTCTCACTTCAATCGCTACTTCAATTAAATGTTAGTCATTTTGTAACTTACGCATTTATTAAAATCCTTTATCATTTCGGAACAATTTCTATCTGCAATGTGTGGCCATGATGTCTAGTAATTGTTGAGAATATTTTACAATTGTTTTCTCACACAGTGACTAATTGAAACATGTGTGCATATTTAGGTCAACTGTAACTTTTGATGGAAAAGCTTCAATCGAAGTATTTTTTATGTTCTTTTTTAATTTTATGGGCTTAAAATTTGCATTTTTCACAGGTTTATAATATCACAAAGTTTTACTTTTTTTGCTGATTTTTAAATTTCTGGTTTTATTTGCAGGCGATATCCAAAGCACAGTCAGAAGCCTCCTCTGCAGCGCTCATTTACTCTTATTTCGAACACTGCTGTAACAGTCAATATTGTATGTAATGATTACTCAAACCTCAAGTCGCAAAGCTGGAAGCTACTAAAAAATTCCACCTTTGATGATGTCTGACAGTTATTTTAAGACAGTGATCGAAATAAGAACAAATAATCGATGTGGAGGAGCAATTTTTGAGAATTGCTTCAGGCTTGAAAGTCTGAAGCAATGCTCAAAAATCCCTCCTCCCACAGTGCTCAATCACTGCTTGATTATACTGAGGATTATACCAATTTGATAAATAAATTGTTTTCATCTGCAAAGTGGCTATCTTGTTTCAATATTTTACTTTCAAGAAAAATTGTGTGTGTAATCTTTGTAGTAATTTATAAGTGTATTATTATTTATATGTAATGTATTTAAAACTCTAGATGCTATATGTGAATAGGCAATGTGAAAATAATTATTTGAGGAAACTTCCCAATTTACATGATTCTTTTAAAAAATAATTATTTGAGGAAACTTTTGATTGATTGACTGTATTGTATTTTTAAGGATAGAACACAGTCTTTCTGCATGCCTTTTTAAAATTAGTTAACAGCCACTTGGTGGTTGAAAGATTTCTGCCGGTTAGGCAACGTTTTGTCTAGTTGCAGTTTCTAAAACTAGAATTGGCAGTAATTTAATTATTTATGTTTTATAGCTACAAAATCCAAGAATATATTTTATTCCCCCCTCTCCTCTCTCTTCTCCTCTCAATGCCTAGACCACTACTAGGAGAGGGGATACATTCTTACCCTCTCCAGATCTTCATCTTTCTCCTGATAAGTGATACAACCCTCAATCTACCTTATTTACTATAAAACATGGATGGAACCACTTTACAAGAGAACAGACGGCAGTGCTTGGAACATGGCTTGAAATCTTTACCCGAGTGTGGTATTAAAACGGATACTTCCGGATCATAAGCATCACTGCTTAACCACTGACCACTACTCCCTGTATATCTAATCAATCAAGTTTTATCAATCTTGTTTTCTTAATACTTCATATTTTTTGCCAGCAGAGGTTATACGGCATTAATAATCGGTAAATGATAGAATTAGGCGAAAACGGGTGATTCGAAGTATTACTCTTCTTAAGCTCTGTGGAGAAGAGTGATTTTATTTGCAAGGTCATGTGGTGGAAAACTATTATTCAAATTGTTTTAAAAGGTCAGTTTTATCGTATATTGTTTTGTCTCAATTATAAAAACATCCAGAACAGTCATACATACATATTATGCACAGAATGAGTAACAGTTTCTTTATGCAAAATCGTGTAAAATGAGGTTAAAAAATTACTACAACTTATAACTTATATGACGTATCTAATATGTAATTATTATTAAATTGAACAGAATAAATTAAATTAAGATCTGATGCCAAAATATAAATGTTCCAAAATTTGTATTGTTGATATTTTGTTGAAAAAGATGTTATCTTTTTAATCATTAGGATTCGGATTCTGGCTTTTAAAATCTTTCCAAACAAATCATTTGAAACTTTTTCAACTTTTTTCAAATCCGATCCCGACTGATCCAATCAAATTGCTTAAAAAAGCAGTCCAGATCCACCTAAATGGAAACCCGGCAGAAGGGTGGAATCGAACCTGGAGCTCCCATGGAAGAAAATACCGTAATTAATTGCATAACTTAATTATCATTCTTGCAGGATGTTCGACCTTGTTTTACCCAATGATATTGTATATATAAAATAAATAAATAATGCATTTCATTAACATATTTATACTTGTTATGATTCAGATAGAAATAAGCCAAACTTTCAACAAATACAACCATAAAACAAGAATAATTATTCTAAGACCCAAAGGTAAATGACACACAAAAGTACAGAGATATAGATGATGGATCCAAGGAGATATCTGAAAAAGAATATAGTCTATCTTTGTCAATATGACATTCATTGCCTGTATACAGTATTAAGCCTGAACAGGTCAAACACTGAACGAATCTAACTTAAATCCTACTCCAAGAGTCTATAACATACCTAAAAAACGAAATTATTTATTCCATTCCTTTCTGTTTACCTGATTAGAATGATATTGAGAATTGTTGCCTCTTTCATAATAAATTCTTTAAATACCATAACGTATTTAATTTCTTTTGCCAACCGACTTTTTTTCCCAATTCAAGGAAATTGAAATTCCTGGTAGTACGACAATGTAGTTGAAAAAACATGGTAATATATTAAGAATGCAGTATTCAGGCTATTTTACTCAGATTTTAGCCTTGAACAGGGAAGTTGATTACGTAGCGTAGTTATAAAATTATACTAATGTATTCTATTGTAAATAATTATTTGAGGAAAGTTGCTGTTTTCATGGAGCACACACAAGCCTGTATTCTATTGTAAATAATTATTTGAGGAAACTTGCTGTTTCCATGGAGCTGTACCTGAAACAATAATATACAGAACTTTTTCCTGTGTATTAGCAGGGCTGTATCACTGTTGTCATTAAAAAGTTTTTAGAGGATACTCTTCAGTCTTTCTTTGTAGTATTTCTGTTATTGAAAGTAGTCTGAGGAAATTCTTCAGTAACATAAACAGTACTAAATATATGCTATTTATATTCATAGGTAGATAACAACTATAAATATATATATATAGAAGATAACAACTATGAAGAGTTTCACACAGGTAACATTGAGATGATATGCCAGTGGTCGAACTTATAGCAAATAATCACCATGGAGGAGCGATTTTCTAGATAGCTTTACTTCAGGATACATAGCCTGAAGCTATACTCAAAAATCACTCCTCTGTTTGCTCTTACTCTGACCACTGTATGCCTAACATATCAAATAGCTTTCACCTAAATCTTTCACCTAAACCATGGAGGAGTGATTTTTTAGCATAGCTCCAGCCTGAAACTATGCTCAAAAATTCCTCTACCACCGCGATTATTTGCTCTTGTTTCAAACACTAACAACATGCAGCAGGGAACAAAATATAAACAATACTTACATTGATACTTGCAGCACGACCACATGCACACAATTGGTTTTGAAGATGTTATTTATCCGTTAAAATAATTTATATTTCTTGAAGTGATTTCCAAAAGAAAATGTTTTGAAAATTGATTGTATTTGTGTTTGCATAGCTCAACATATAACTGTATATTTCTATTTCTAGTCTGAAGCTTTAAACTCGGAAGAGCAATTATCATTGGATTGTTTACATTCTGATGATCCTGGAGAAAGGTATCAAGCTGTCAGGTAAAACTTAAATTTTGATTATATAAGCCTAAATATAACTGCTAGTCATCACATGTGGAGGAGTGTTTTTGGGTATAGTTTTCTGATTCCAAAGTATATTTGTGACGTATATTTCTACCAATAGAATGTTTTCTTTTTGCTTTCACTGCAAACTTTTTGCTTCATGGAAATTCACCTTTAGACTGCATTTTGTTGTATTTTAGGAAAATAAGAAATATGCTGATTGGATTGAAATCAAGAAAATCATTATTTGTTTCAATGGGATTAATTGAAAAGTAATGTGGAGAAGAGTTCTCAGTCAATGATTTTGCAATTGATTGGTTTGTTCATACTGTGGAAATTGACCAGTTTCAAATTCATCAACTGACATTCATTGATCCAGTTGTCGAATTAAGAGTAAATAATCACTTGTGGATGAGGGATTTTTTAGCATAGTGTCAGGCTTTATAGCCTCAAGCTAATTTTAAATTGTGTTCACAATAACTATTTCATAACTATATATGCTATCTAAAAACACCACGAATAATTCAATAAATTTTCTTAGAATTGCTAAGAAAAAAAGCAAATAGATTAACAGGGCTCGAAATTATTTCAAGCCCTGGATTAAGAAATATTTTGTATTAGCCTTACATTACCTGTGAGGAATGTTTTTTTTTTTAGTACTCAACGACGTTAAGGCGCATTTTTAGCAGCAAAATGTACTGTTTTTTAATGTCAAAATTCTTTAGGAAAGCTTCATTTTTAGTTCTTGAGAATTTTATTTTCCTAATCTAACTTATTGAGAAGAATTTAAATATTAAGAACTAAAATTGAAGCTTTCCTAAAGAATTTTTACATTAAAAAACAGTACATTTTGCTGACAAAAATGTGCCTTAATGTCATTGTGTATAGTTTCAGCAGCAGAGAGTTTTAGAGGTTTAACTAGTCTGAAATTTTTACCGTTATTTCTTGTCATTACTGCAGAGACATGTTTGTTTAACTCTTACTTATGATCTATCTATTTGGAAAGCCATGCATATAGTGAAACCAGAAAATACTTTTCTTTTCGTTGTAGGTTGTTAGATTTAATGGTTGAAGAAGATACTAGTGTTGAATTTGCTGTTGAAGCTGCAGTTATACTTGGTAGTATAGCAAGAGGTACAACCATAAAAATATATACTGGGCATCAGCTGGGGAGGAGTATTTTTTTAGTAAACACTCATTCCCAGGTGAGAGCTTTCGAAGTTGGTACTGTTGCAAGAGGGACAAATATGAAAACAACTGCCAGACATCACCTTTGGATAAGATTTTAATAAACATTCCTCCACAGGTGATGATGTCCAACAAATATTTTTAGGCTTGAAGTATGTTTAAAATTAGAAAATAAAAACTAATGTTTGTCCTGATACAAATAAAAAATAAGAGTAAATCATACAAGGCCTGTAGCTATGCTTAAAAATGCCTCTTCTACAGTAAGTATTTACTCTTTGTTTTAACTGTTGTAATACTCATGTAAAATTTCAAGCCTGTATGTATATCTGCGTTGTCACAATTTTGACTAAACCAATAAATGATTTTTTAACTATAGTGTACCACTCGTAAATTTACAGAAAGCTATGACTATGATAAATATGGTAAATTTGCCCGGGCGCTTATTAAACTTTTGAGATTGGAATGGAATGACTTGGTTGTAGGGGAGGGCGCCACACCATTCCCAGGTTAAGTTAACCTATTACCCCAGCATTCTGGTACTCATTTTACTGACCACGTATAGATGGAAGGCTGAGTCAACCATGGCACCTCACCGGGAATGGAATTCGGACTGCCCTGATCATATTGGAACGCATTATATATATATTTGATATTTGATATCTTCATATCAGGTTTTCACCAGTAGGATACTCATATTCTGCATGAAATGTTGGTGTATGAAAATTTGTATTAAAATTTCAGAAATAATATAAGCTGGGCATTATTGTGACCAAGTTTCAAGAAAAACTGAGCACTGCTTCGAAATTTATCCTTGTGTACCACCCCCACTCCCCCCCACCCCCACAGTTTATAGACCCCTAAAAGCCTGGGGCTCAAAGGGTTAAGGGCTAGGTAGGCAGGTATGCTGAAACTTAGCGGACAAAGTCCATCCAAAGAGAAGTCTTTCGTTGATGCACCGTTATATCAATGAACCTTCAATGGAATGATTTCAAGATTGTTGTCTAAGTGATCATTTTCTACTTAATCACTGTGGAGGAGTGGTTTTTAAGCATAACTTTATATATTGACGGCTATGACAATATTAATCTCTCTTTGCAGGTAATCTCGATGATCTGAGACATGTTTTAGATTCACATGCTATTCCAATTCTATGCAAAGGTAAGTTTAAAGGCCGTTTTCCACTTCAGAATTTTTTTGCGGTACGGAAACGGAGCAGAAAATGCGCACGTGTAGAAAGAAATTATAGACATTCCATTTGTATAAATTGACATCACACATTGTGTGATGTCAATTTCTACAAATGGAATGTCTTTAATTTCTTTCTACGGGTGTGCATTTTCTGATTCCATTCCGCAAAACATTTTCTGAAGTGGAAAATGACCTTAAGTTTAATTTCCATTCTAACAAAGACAAGATTGTATGTACCATAAGTTAAGTATCACTTTAAACATGATAAAATACCATATATTTAAATATTAGCCCCAGTGCTTATATATAAGTTTGTAAGCATTATTAGTGGACTAAATTTTCTGTCAAGGATTCAAAGAAAGTAAAACTTGTAAGAGAATACCATATACCGATAGCAATTAATATAACAAATATAATAAAAGAAAAGTACCAGAAGGCACTTTGGTCATCGGAAGAGGCATTGATCTACCTTATATATTACCATATGTTACCTACAGGAACGGAAAGTTCACAAATGCTTTGTATGTTGTGAGCTGCAAAAATTAACAGAAAAATAATCCCATGGGCGAGAGAGGAGGGCTTGTGTTGGTGTGCTAGCATTTCGGAAGTTTATATTTGCAGTTTTACCTTAATCATTTCATTATGCGGCCTCTGAATTTTTGACGGCATTCCTCTGTGGAGGAGTATCTTTGAAGCCTGTGGCCTGTTAAGAGTTCAATTAGACTGATAAAGGGTAATATTCCCTCAATGTTGCAATTAACTTCATGGTTATGAAGCAACCAATCAATTGCAAGATCAATGTACAGTGGTCAAAATGATAACTATGTAGGTGGTTTTTGAACATACAGTAGCTTCAGGCTCTATAGCTTGAATCTAAGCTAAAATATCACCGATAGCTTCCAAAGATGCTCCTCCACAGGGGAATGCTGACATGAATTCAGAGGCCTGTCTACAATGATTGCTTGCTCTTATTTTTATGTAAAAGATATTATCTCTAAACATATGTACCACTTATATGAGTTGAGAGCATTCAAATTAGTATTATGTGTGGAAGAGCATTATGTCAAAGAACTTGTGAATAATTGCAAGATCGTTGACTCTGTGTACTGTAGAAAAATAAATCGTAGGAGTGTTTTTTGAGTATAATTATACTACACTCCGCCATAGGTGATGCCTGACAATTACGTTAAGGCTCAATGTAGTATGTTGATAGGCTGAGATATTTATTTTAGGTATATGTCACCACGATGATAGACTTGTTACGGCATGCCTACGCTCACTTCGCATTTGTTTTACGTCTAATCAAGTACCATCAGATTTGATATTTGAAGACGAAAATATTGTTACAAATTTGGTTCTACTTTTAAGCAAATCTTCTCAAACTGCTGAATGTGCCACTAATATCTTACAAAGATCTTGCAAGGTGAATTGTTGAGGACTCTCTCAAAAAGAACACTGTGGTGAAAAGTGCTGAGTCAACAATCTCGTACCGAAGTAATCAATCCGTTGCCAGCTTGTTGAAATATCGCTTTTCTGTGCATATCATTAGCCCACCAAAAAAGTCTGGATGGGCTATTGCTATCACTTTGCGGTGGCGTTTTTAATGTCAAAATTCTTTAGGATAGCTTCATTTTCGCTCCTTGAGAGTTTTCCTTTCATAATCTAATATTTTGAGAGAAATTTAAATATAAAAAAAAAAATTCGCGAAAAATGAAGTCGTTGGTTACAAAATATGACATCATAGGCTAAAAGCAATAGACTTCTAATTGTGCTAACTCAGAGATTTTACAGATAGAGATTAGAGATTGCCATGACCATGAATCTTTTTGGCAGCCATCTTGTATTTTGGTGCAGCTTCCTCCCCAATATTTTGAGATATAAATTTAATGATTAGAGATAACCCCAGAATATATTTAGAAATTAAATTCTTCGTTTTGTTTTCTTGAAGCATCCTTCTTCAAATTTTGAAACAAACATGCAAATATACATAAATACATTATTCACATATACATATAGCCTTAATACTTACACATACCATGTGTACTTACAGTATACAAGTCTTAATTTTATTTAAAAAGATGAGATATCTTTAAAATATATAACATACATATAGCACTTTCCTATTAGGTTATTCTTTATTTTTATATAGTATATACATAATACTATGATGCATAATGTGTATGCAAATCATATTTGCTTATGGTTTACTTCTACTTGGTTTGGTGACCTACTTTCAATACTGTACCTTTGATTGTTAAATTTGTTCAAATTTAGTTTTAACCCTACCAAAGTGCTTTTGGAACTAATTATTGGCCTACCCAATGATATTATTTAGTCAACGTAGAAAAAATGTTGTTTTGGCTGATATCAATATGATATCAGCAATTCGACATTGAGTAGATGTTGCTTGCTGGCAGGTCTCACAGAGTATTTAGCATGTAAAGGTGGCTTTCCACTAGGTGAATTTGTTTGCCTGAATTTTAAATGAAGCCATTACATTGGTTGAAAACAACGTCGTCTAGCCTAGTGGAAACTTGCCTTCACAGTTTTAGAAATAAGAGCAGCATAATCACTTTGGAGGAGGGATTTTTGAGCACTGCTTTTAGCTTTGTAGTGATTATTAGCTCTTATTTTGAACACTGAAGTACAGGCCTTTGAATTTACGGCGCCATTCCCCTGTGGAGGAATCTTTGGAGGCTAATTTAGTTTACAAAGTTAGTTATTAGTTTACAAAGATACCTGGAATTCAGAGGCCTAAAAGTATTATCTTATTGTAGCAGTATCTAGAGTTAAGTTTCTTTGCATTGTTATTTTTCAATCATCTGTGTCAACCTCACTTCTTTTATGACTCTCCAATTCAATTTGTGCTTATTGTACAATCTTTACGATGTTTACCATCTATTCGTCAGAATAATCAATGATTTGTCTTCATAGACTGCTGCAGATCAGTCAATGTTATTTGAAGCTGGTATCATCCCTGCATTGGCATGCTGGTTGAAGAGTAAACAGACCGCTGTTTTAGTTCCCGTACTTGGTTGTTTATCCGCACTTGTGTATGGAAATGAAGTTATTGCAAATAAACTGTTGGAATGTACGTATAAAATTCTAGTTTATTGCCTCACCAGTAAATAACCACTTCGAATGAGTGATTTTCGGCATAGCTTCAGGATATTAAAATGACTGAATCTTTAGCTCTTCCAGTGTTTGAAGTAAGAATAAATAATCACCGTGGAGAAGGGATTTCTGAGCATAGTTTTAGACTTTGTAGCCTGAAGCTATGCTCAACATTATTCCTCTACAATGATTATTTACTTTTATTTCAAACACTGCCTTCAAGTCAGGGAACAAAATTTTTGTCGCATTATTTTTAACGTTGATTTCCATTAGGCAGAAAATTACACGAGGTGTAATGTCTATTTCTACCAATGAAATGTCTTCTTTTGGCTTTGACGGGGAATTCTTTGTCCAATGGAAATCACCCTTTAGTCAGTCAGTATAGTCAGTATATGAGCACAAACTCTCACTAATTGTCACCTTTTAAAAATCACGTTTTCCAAGTTATGTCTCAAGTATCTTATGTCATAGGTTGAGATCAGTCCAAAAAAGGTCTGTAAAGCAAACCTCAAAATATTTACCAGACACCATTTCTGGAGGAGTGTTTTTGAGTACAGTTTTCAGCTACACTACTGAAAACTGTACTAAAAACACTCCTCTGCAGGTGAAGTCTGACTGTTATTTTGAGGCTTGTTGAAGTATTGTTTCAACCCAATCCTTATCACTGACTCTGGACTACTCTTTTTTTGCAAACATTGTATTCATTCAGGTGAGTTTTCTGGAGTTGATGTAAAAGAAGAGTTGATTAAACTGATCTCTAGAGACAAGCCAGAAGTAGTTCAACTAGAAGCTGCTACCTGGTAAGTATTTTTTTTTTAAAAGAAAGATGCTATATCAGTGCTCCACTGGAAATTAGTTTTCATGGCATGTTTTCTTCCAGAGTTTAAAAATATCTACAGTTTATGGTCATAACTTTTCATCTGAAGTTACGAATTTAGAATTTTATATTATTATATGATTACTTCTTCTTTTTAGTTTAACTAAGGTTCTACGTGCTACCTCAACTGACAATGTTACTGATCTACTTGAACGAAAGGTATTAACTGAGCTTACAATTATTTTATTTTATTTCCATATAAGTTTCTGCGCTTGAAATAAGAGTAAACCCTTTGACACTGCCATTCCGTTCATCTCAATCCTGTATCAACACAGCAATTGCTGTGGTTAGGTCTTCTAGGAGATATCCTGTGTCATTGATTAGTGCATGAAGGCATGTTTGAGCTGGTCTCCCAGCACTCTCACAACCATGTTTTGTTTGTCAGAATAAAATAGCACTTGCACATTCTTCCTTGCTGCATTAAAGGTGCCCAGCAAAACGCAGTTGTTGTTCTTTGATTGTGTTAAAAAATATATATATATATATATATTGTTTCTTTGGGGGATATTGTTGAGATATTGAGGCATTTGGTCTTAGCATTTGTGTGTATGCACTTTCTAGTCTGTTCCGTAGTTGTTTAGTTTGATTCCTATGGTGTTGGGCTATAATGAGTACAGATTATACTGCAGCACAAAATAAGTTTCATATTAGAGTTATACCAATACAAAAATCTATCTTCTTTTCAATGATAAATATATCTAGAGCAAAAATTTTAGAAAATGGTATGAAAAGCATGGATATAGGTATACTGCTGAAAATTCTCTAAAAAT
>JAULBZ010005609.1:0-13246 GCA_032360805.1 Neoturris breviconis
TCCTTCATTTCTAAAATCCCCCCAAAAAGTTGAATCTTTTCATTCGCGAAAATTAATTCCCGCGAAAAATTTCTAAATAACTGATTCGCGAAAATTTCTTCTCGCCAATTGAGAAAAAAATCTAAAAAAAAAATTCGCGAAAATTACTTCCCTTAAGGTATGTGAAAGAACATTTAAATACCTACTCAAAACTGCAGACAGAATAAAAAAATAACTCTTTTAATCAAAATTCTAAGAAAGTACCTTTTTAAAGAATTAATTAATGATGACGTCATCAACAAAATGCTGACTTCAGCAAAACATACTTGGCACCATTTTGTTCCTTTTGTGATCGACTATTACTATACAAAGTTTCATCTCAATCCTATTTGTCGTTTAAATGTTATGGAGGCGGAGGGGGCGGGGGCGGAATCCCAGTTAACCATTACTTGATTGAGACCGAAGCCTAGGCTAATACAATACAGATAACTTTTCATAGGATTGAGATTTCCCGAAATAAGAACGATGTCATAAATATAAAGACCAAAATTTTTGGTCAGTCATTCAAAACGGTTTTCTAGGCACGACAGGAGATATATTTTTAGGAAAACTTGATTGCCTAAATATTGGCAAGAACAATCAGCCATTTCATCGAAAATGATAACGTCCCAGACGAAGAATTGGTAACTAGAGTTCATAAGGGAAAAAATTGACGTGTGACTAGGTGAATTCCTATTACACACCACTACACAAAATAATTGACCGATTTAGTTTCGATCCAAATATGACCTATGACGTCATATTTTCCTTACACTTTCGCAGATATTAATTCTATATAAAATTCTGGATTATGAATGTATAACCTGTATAGGGAAAAGGTGCACCATTTAATGAAATTGATTTTCTCCGATTTTATTAACGAAAATAACTTATTTTGGTGACGTCACAATAAAAGCACAAGTCGAATTTAATGGTGTTGCAATTGTTTAATTAAGTTCTATAAAATTTGAAGGAGAAATGTAAGCTATTTGAGGTATACTTTTAGTTAAGATTTTTTTTTAAAAAAAATGCTAATGTCAGCATTTTTCAACTAAATGAAGACGTCATCATATTTTTATGATGATGATCAACTTGTCAAAGTTTCATTCGTGCTATAATCCAACCAATAGCAAGACCATTGTCACAAGAAAAAAAGTAATTATTCTCATTCGAAGCAACCTCGGTAGCAACGTTTTTACGAATTACTTGAATACCTTGGAAGTAACAACTTTTAGATGGACAACCTTATTCAGATAAATCTTCGTGGGAAAAAACTGCGTTTTCGCGAGAAATGAAAACAAAGTTGCATTTTCGTGAAAAAAATATGCAAAATATTTTAAATCGCCTACTTTAGGAGCATTAACTTTCGCGGTTTTAAAAATCCGCGAAATGTTTGCATTTCGCGAGCACAAACTTTCGCGGATCGTCCAAAAGAGAACTTTTCGCGAGCATAAACTTTCGCGGATGAGCAAAAATAGTCGTTGTTTTTCTGTAAATAAATGTGATTAAAGTGCAAAAGTGAATGTTGTTAGCCCGGATTCCCAGTTTCTCATTTTTTTCTTTTGCAAGATGAGCTTACTAGGGTAGTATGGTTTAAAAATATCGTCTTTAGAGTGATACAATTCAAGACTAAAGTACTTAGAAGAAACTGGGAATTTTTTTGAAAATTTAAAAAAAAATTCGCAAGCATAAACTTTCGCGGATGGATCAATATAGGATTTTTCGCGTATTTTACTTTCGCGAATGGGGCCAAATTCCGCGAAAGTTAATGCTCCTAAAGTATTCGCGAAAGTTTATCCACCATAAAACGTAAAAATTTCGCGAATTTTGATAAAGTATTTATACTAAGCTGCAATATGCGTCTGTTGTTTACTGAGAACAATTTGAGTATAATGGTTTTCTTTATTCTGATTGAACTATATACATAACTAGTATAATACAAATGTAATAGTTTATCTACAAAAAATAACGGTAACCGAGACCAATATATATTATATACAAAAATATAAAATGAATAGTTATAAATTAAGCAAGCGGAGACTACGTACGAAGATGGTCGAATATTGACTAACCACACCAATCATATAAAGCATTATATCGAAACAAAAGCTAAGAACCAGAATGATCAAAATACGTTCAGGGCAATCGCCTAATATTTCGTCCAGGTAAATATTTCCACTACGCGAAAAATTACGTGCAAAAAACCAAAAGAAGACACTCTATTTATTGGTAACGTTTAGTGGAAATGCACCTTTCGCATTTGACGAAACTTCAGTGGTCGAAATAAGACATCACTGTGGAGGAGGGATTTCTCAATATCGCTTTACAGAACTTTTAAAGCGTTGTATAAGGAAATGTATATATATGAAATTCTCTTTTTTAACGACCAAGAAGGACAGTGGCACATAGAGAAGAGAAAATAATTATAAATGTCGCCACAGTAACTTTTCCTCGGCATCAACAGGAATAAATCCAAGTTTCCTGTACATATCGAAATCTCTATCATCTTGCAATTCATGAAAAATGGTGGCAGCACCAGAAGCTTTTAATACTGATAAAGCAGAACATAAAATCCTTCGCACAACGCATTCATTATGAACTCTATCATGCAGTCTCAAAACAAAATGAGATGATGAGGATCGTTTCCAACTTTCTACACCAGTAAACGAGTAATGTCCGATATCTCCTGTAACGTGTTTTTCTTTCATTGCTGGCAAATAATTTGAATGTATGTCTTCCATAAAACGTTTGTTATCTGGTACAGCCGCTACATAACCACAAACACCGTGTACGTCTTCCACTAAAAATAATGTCTCGGGACACGCACATAAATATGAACCTACTTCTTTATCGCCATGCAAATCAGTTTTAACATCCAATAACTTGTCACTTTCGACAGCACAAAAATTGTAAAGAGCACTCTAAAAGCAATAGATAATACAGTAAATCCTCTAATAGCTCCAAGTTAATTAAATAAGATCTTCCAAATGACAAAATGCTAAGCATATTTAGAGGTCAATTAGATAAATAAATTAAATTAAATAAGCGCCCCCATAACAAAATGATAAGCATATTTAGAGGCCAATTAGGACATTGTGGAAAATCAATTTTTACAGTTAAGTGTCGTAAAAGGTGTAGATTTTGCAGAATTTATTTTTATGATAAACAGACGATCCAGAAACACGTTTTGAGATATTTAATTTCGTGATTGGAGGGATGCCAAAGGAAAACGTAACATTATTACTTGTACTATTTTATTTTTGTTCTTGTAAAAGAACTGAATGGAGTCAAGTTTGTGGCAGTTTGTCCACAAAATGATATTGCAGTAAACAAGCTCCACAAATATTTGTTCCACACAATCCCCACAATAAATTATCCTCAATTCTATTAGTACCAAGGGGTGGAATCCACCATCTTTCTATTATTTCTTTGCATTAAAGTACTTGCAGGCCAAATATGTTGTGTGCTTTCGTGACTTTTAATGATCTAAGGTATCACACTACTCCTTCAGGAAATACAACTTAGTTATGCATAAAATTTGCCTACACGTGCATAAATTAGGCAAATTTGGGCATTTTCTGGACCTTAAAACAGGCAAACCTGGTCTGCAAATTACATACAACATAATTTAAGAAGACAAAAATCATTTCTTGAAACTTTAACATTCCCCTACATGCGGATATAGATTTTTAGGTTCTTTTGGCACCCTGCCCAGTTTTTTTTTTAAAAAAATCTTTGAAATCATCTCTCACCTTGTCTGACTGTGAATAAGTTTTAATGCGAACCATGTTATTCGAAGGTACTTCTGGTGCTTGATCAAGGAACATATAACCACCTTTAAATGGTAATAATTTATGGAGTGCAACAGTAAGACCACCTAAGTATTTAATATGCCAAGGTTCTGTAAAATCACTGAATACTTGTACTGAATTTAATGCTGTGTCTGCTGGGTTGTGAACATTATTTGTATCAACAGATAATTGTGTTGTCATCGAATCACTTAACCAATGTACATATGTATCTAACGCAAGAACAACTTCTTTCAATTCCCACAGATACGGATATAGATCATATAATATCGCTTCATTCGGTATTTTACAGAAATTTTCAAAAAGTATATAAACATCTTGACAGTGCTCATCACAACGGAGTAATTTGTCAAACCAACGAGAAACCTGAAAATAATGTCATTATTTGATTAAGCTGCAAAAGCCAAGAGAAGATATTCCATTAGTAGAAATCAACGTAATACATGGGGTGACATCAAATTCTACCGATGGAATGTCTTTATTTGGTTTTCGCAGTGGATTTTTCGCTTTACAGAAATCAACCTTGTGGATTTTTCGCTTTGCAGAAATCAACCTTAACACTGATTAAATTAAGGCATAATAACCCTATTAGTACTTATAACATTAGAGATTTTTTTGATGACGTCATCACCAAACTTTGTAGAATTATTTATTTTATAAATTCAAGTAAGTTCACCAAGTTTTAAGTTGCAAGCATTCATTTTGTAACACATTTTTTTCTGCTAGTGAGCAAGTGCAAAATTATGAAAGATTCAAAGTAAAATCCAGATAAAAGAGGATGCAACAGGGTCCTGACTTTCACAAAACATAACTTCACAATATAATGTGGCCTCAGAAGCAACAAAAATAAAACAATTTTAACGAAAGCTTTTCACTTCTTGTGGTTTTATGCAGTAGAATCCTGGAAGCAAGTTAATTTAAAATATTGGCCAAAACATCCATTGTAACTGTACTCTCAAAAAACACTCCGCCACAGGTGATGTTCAACCGTTATCTTGAGGCTTAGGGATATAGAATTTAACATACCTTCTCCTTGCTAGGAGGTTGCTCATATATATCAGACACATTTTTTACAAGCCATTCAAATTCTTGTAACAGACGATTTCCACAATGACCATGTTGATATGGCAAACAAAATAAGTCTGTTAGTAACATTAAATTGTCATCTGTTAAAGTCATTTGTTTGATTTTATCTTCCATCATCGTATTTATGGTGTCTAAGAAAACAGGTTATTCACATTACTTCAGTTTGCGCTTTTAAATCTGATACAGGCACACAGTGCACACTGGAAAGAAGTACCATTGCAGAATAAGTGAAATTGGAAACCTAGGAATTATACTAAATGCAAATATAAAATAGAATGTCATTTATAACATTTCTGAGTATTTCAGTATCGGTGGGCACACATATGGTCATTTTTACTGACAAAAATATTACCATAATTTTCATAAAGAAAACCACAGAATACCAGGTAACAACAAAATATCATATATTCTCACCTTCTGTTGTAGTAACAATATCTAGATCATATGGAACAGCAGATAATACAGTTTGTCCATTAACAACAGTTGTTTTTAAATTTCTTTTAGAATATGACTTTAATGGTGCTTTTTTGTTCATATTAAATTCATCTAACCAATCACATAGAGCAAGTTTTAACGCTTCTTTTGGATTGTATTGTGAAATAACTTGAGTTACATCCTCAGCCGTTAATGGAGGTAATAAATCAACTGGCATCTCACAATCATCAACACTGGATTCATCTCCAGTATCATCTGATAGGTCAGCCATTTGAACATCATATGACTCATCTTGATCATATGTACTAGAAGCAATTCGGTACCATGTTCCAAGGGTATGAATTGCTACAAAGTTAGCTTCAAATTCACAGTTTGGGTTTGTGAGTATACCATTAAGATATGGATATAATTCAATTGGTCGACCACAATAAGCTCCAAGAAATACTCTACGCTGATCATAGTCATTTGCATGAATATTATCCCAAATAACAGGTTTTCTTTGTAAAACATTACCCAATTCTTGGATAGATTCTTTTGTTATCATTTCTGGTATCACTTTGTCACCTGCAATAACATTAACAAGGTTTCACTCGTTTCGGATAGTAAAACCAGTGTCATATCCAGGGCTTTTTTGGCATACCTGTTTTGAGCAGATAAGCCTTCATTTGGGCTCGTGAAAATAGCAGAAGTTACCTTTACCCCTATTTGATGGTTTATTTGAACAATACAGAGAAAGGCTTGCTGATATCAGAATTGTAATTTAGTACCAATAAAATAAGAATGAAAAACAAATTTTGCTCAATTATTTGGGTTCCCATACCTGTACACCGGTATTAAAATTGCCCTGGATATGTCCCTGAAAACAATATAGCTGATGTTCCAAATATACTCTGTGAAGAAAGATGATTCAGATTCTATTATATTGCTTATTTCAATCCCTGCTGAATACTACCTTTAAGTTATGACACATATAGTATAGTATTGAGTATAGTGTTCAACTGGCAGTTATATTCAGGCTTGTATTGTACATTCTAAATCTTACAAATATGAAAATACTCAGTGCTTGAAATAAGAACAAATAATCACTGTGGTGGAGTAATTATTGAGCAAGCAATGCTAAAATCCCTCATCCACAGTAATTATTTGTTCTAATTTCAAACACTGTTACCTGTCCACATAATATCAATATCTTTATACAATTCTTTACCAAGGGTATTTAAATATGCAGAAGTTCTCACATTTGGAATTGCTCTCGTTTTGCAGTACTCTAAAAATAATGCTGAAGTTTCAAACAGAGATATGATGCAACTACTTAATAATGCACTATGTCGTCCATATTTGGTGTTTAAGAAATAGAATAGCAAATGAGAAATATAATTTAGGAGCAACTGAAATCTATTGTTTTACTGTTATGCACCTCATTCGCAGTAATTATCTAGTCAATGTTCATTACAGAAACTGTGGTCTACGATAACATCATAGTCCACAATTTTGTATGTTAATAATATTAAGAAATGGAAGACTTTGACTAGTTGCACAACAGTACAAACAAAATGCAGCTTTGCTATATCAAGCATTCATCCAAGAGAAATAGAGAGCACAGGCTGTTAAAACTTTACTTCTTTTTTGATTGTGCTATCTAATTTTCTTGGGTCCTTATCAAGAGAAATATGTACCATGCATGCACCATTAAAAATATAGCATATTTTGATTGAGGATAATTTTCGAAATGGATAACACTATGTTTTATGTGGCTACTACATGGTACATTTCAGAGACCTTGAAAGATCAGGTATAACATGAACTCTCAACCTTTCTGAATAATGATGACAACTAAACCAACTGATGTGTCAAACAATAAGTTGTAGATTTTGATGTTGGTTGAGATGTCAAGGGGATTGGTTTCAGAATCGTTTCCAAAAAGCACAAGTATAACCAACTAATCTGAACGGCAACCATTTGATACAAAGTACTAGCTTTATGCTTAAGAAAACGAGTCTGGACACCAAAGGAGGCATAGTAAGAGAGGAAAATATAAGTAAAGCTGTCTGCAAATGTTAGCTGATTGAAACGTATGTTTTGTTGATCGTTTTAATATTTTAGTCGTTATTTTCCCTACTGAAAACAGAATCAAATAATCCATTGAAAGATAACAGCTTTTCTTGCAGACAGCTCAAATAAATACAGCCTATATGCATACTGTGTGAGAACATGCAATCATCAATGTTTAAGGTATTGACACTGTATCAGTATCGGAGTAGAAATGGAAATTTGCTTTTTTTTGTGTAATAAAATCAAATTATTCGGTCAATTTTACAATTACAGTCAGTTTTTTTTTTTATTCTCTCACAAACGAGTATGCATAAAGACATTTACTGATCACTTGCTGCAAGGATTGGATTTTAGTAAGATTTGAGTTTTTTTTTTTTTTCGATGCAATATTTTAATATGAAAAACTTCAGCAAGTGATCAGCATAATTCTTTAAATAAAAGTTAAGCTCAGTATCAGCATATTAAATGTGACCCTACTCATTCCAGATACATGAAACCCAACCCCAACCAAAAACCAAAACAAAAATATGCTGGTACTAAGACTTATAAAATTTCATAACATACAATCTCCATTTTCCATCAAACACATTGTGTATGAAGTAGTAGAAGTTCAGTATGTAAATAAACATAGGCCAAGATATAAACCTTGACTGATGGACTCAACCTATAAATGTTGATTTAATTCTCCGTTTTCTCATACCAATTTTCAGCCAATCAATTCAATGTGAAAAATAATTTGAACTGATTTGGGTGATATTTTGATTGAGAGTTAAAATAGAGAACCCGACCAATATTCACTGACAGAGCACATATCAAAATCCATATACATGGGCTAAAAAAAAAAACGAAAAAAAAACAAGTAAGATTTCAGTTGCAAAACCAAATAGCCCCAGTGCATGTTAAAACCTTTCCTTTTGACAACTGGTAAACACCATAATGGATGACATAAGAAGGAGCTGCTGATAACATAAAACAACACATACATTAACAATACTGAAACACACCATATAAACATATATACTTCAATTAGGTTGGAAAGCATAATACAAACCAACTAATTGAAGACGACTAATTCATATATAAGCTATATAATATAAGTACTACTAATTAATTTACAAATAATATATTTATATAAAATCTAGTTTCTTAAGGAGTTTAGGGGATTTTTTTCTGAAAGAACAAAAAACCTTTTATTTTTATTTTCATTCTTTTGGTTCCAACAACAATCTTGCTGTAACACTGCAAGCATCCTGCAGTTCCGGATTTGCTAGAATAGATCACAATTTATGAGCACAACAAGCCTTGATGAAACCAGATCATCAAATACAGTAGACGAGTTAAGAGTCACTCTTCATAGTAGCACTCTTCATAGTAGCAAATTTCTTCTTTCTTCTTTTTATATCTTGCTTTGATGGCTCTTATATTTAGCAGATCTAACCTTGACCTAACTATTATTGACCCGATATTGTCAAATTCAGAATTGCTATGTACTTAGACATAAATATCTAGTCAGGAGGATACAACTTGCAATAGGATTGTTAGTATTCATATTAGCGGTAACAGAAATACATATCTTAAGATATATTAAATGTTTAGCATGACACTAGCAGGTTTTCCAAGAGGAACGAACATATTTATAGAATTAATTTGGAAATCATATATTCTGAAGCCTAAGGTTGTTTTCACAGGGCTTGAAATAACTGCCAGTCATTACTGTGGAAAAGAGATTTTTCAGAATAATTTCAGCCAAATTGGCTGAAAATATCCTGAAAAATCTCTCCTCCACAGTGAAGACTGGCAAGTCCTGGGTTAAGCCAAACAACATTATTTTGAATCTCATCATGCTAAAGTAGAAACAATCAGTTTTATCTATTATACTCAAGAAAAATACTTACATACAAATGAATGCCCATGTACCTATGAAAGTATATAACAATTTCTTCAAATAAAAACTAAAATGTTGCTTACCAGTTGGACAGAATAGAAATTGTGGTTTCTTCAAATATGTATACAATTGATTTGTCAGACAAACTTGTGCATGAGCAGATGATTCGAATACCAATGCATCATTTGGTTTTAACGTTGGAACAATATCATCAAATAATAACGCAAAAGCTTTGCAACCGAGTTTAACAACCTATGGTTCAAGTAAAAAAATAAGTAAGAAAAAATAGTTTTACCACGTCATAAAAACAACTATTAATATTTTTGCATGTGAATTTGTCCTTGTTCACAGAATAAATACAAAAATAGTAATTATCACCTTTATTATCTCATAAGGAAAATCTAATAACATATTATTTAATTAAATTATCATATATTATAATATCTTTGTATTATACTCTTCCTTTCAAAAATAATAAAGATCTGAATCTGAATCTAAGATATGGCATTATTTAGTATGTATGTATGTTAGTTAAATAAATGAATAATTTAGTAGGTACGTTAGTTAAATATGGTATAAATATACAATAAAAATTACAGTACTGAGATAAATACGGTACCTGCTTCATTTTTTTCTTTAAAGCAGCAACATCAGCACTACTGGCAAATGCAATATCTAGTCCGGGCGATATTGCATATACAAATGTAACTTCTTCCATTGCAGCAGCATCTATCAAAACCTTTAGCTTAGCTATGGATTAAGAAAACAAAGTATATTTTAACGGCAGAAGCACCAGATGTAATATTTCCATTTTGAAATGTTTCACAGGAGTTTACAACTTTGTGATATTTAACTAAAGTCGATGCCGGGTGTAAAAAGGTATTTATGTCAAATAACTTGGCATTTGATACCTGATATACTACCGCTACTATATTTTCAATTAATTTATTTATTATTAAAATAATTGAGCTTGGAATGTTTGACTTACATTCTTCTTCCTTTGTGTACAATTGTCTCCACAATGCCCTATGCTTGGTATCATCTTTTGGAGCATATATGTATGTGTTCATGGAAGACTTCCTCATTCTAAAATAAGTAAAAAAATTATATTATATAGCATTGATATTGTACTTTCGATTAAACGCATATTCAATTTTCGCTCTTCTGTGGGTGCAAATATAACAGTGGTTGCAAATAAGAGCAAAAAATCAGGAGTGATTTCTGAGCATAGCTTCAGGCTACCAAGCCATGTCAAAAATCTTTCCTCCACAGTGATTGTTAACTCTTTTATTTCGACCACATTATAAGATAATTTTACAGCAAATTATCATTTCCTTACACTTAGCCAGAAAGGCAGTTTCCCATGCATTAAGGGGCCAAATCCATACTCAAACTGCCACAGATAACGGGACATATTAGCATTTCCATAAGATGCGATCGGATATTTGACATCACAGCAAAAACCTTCGAAATCATCCTTCTTTACGAGTAAATATCTCTTTCCTTGTTTATGGTAGCGCAGTGCGGTTTTTGCATGCTTTAGCGTGGTAAACTGACTTTCTTGTCGATGTCTACTTTGGTGGTTTCGTAACATTGCGCTATGACACACACGCGCGCAGGCATTAATTTGTTCGTTTACAAACATGGGCGCTCGGGATTTTTACCTTGAAACTTCATACTTTTATCAAGAGTGCTTATGGCTAAATTTGGATTTTTAAAGTTACAGCACTGTATGGTCACGGCAAAAAAAAATTATGTTAAACTTCAGTTTTCGACATTTTCAACCCCGCACTGTATTATTATTACTTATTAAGGCATTTGATATGGTTCGGATCGGTCTATAGAAGTGTTCTAGGTGTAGTAAAAAATTGAAATCCCCTTTATGTTTCCTATTTTTAAATTTGAGATAATCCATAATAGCGGGATTTTTTGAGTGCCGTCCATGGCCATTTTTCTTTCTATGATTTACGATGCATTTTGTCTAATCTAGTACTATTTTTTTATTATAATTTATGACGCCTCATTTTATTTGTCTTAAAAAGCACTTTCTGATAAAATATTTTTTTAGAAAGGGTAAACGAATTATTTCTTTGTTTGGAATTGCTACCATAAACGATGATCAAGTTCATGATGCGTTCATGAAGTTGGAGCCATTTTCAAGGTTTTTGGCATGATATCAAATATCTGATTGCGACTATTGTACGCTTAAAATTACGTTCTTTGTAGGATGATTTGTTTTAAGTAGATCACTGCAGTTTCAAAAAGGGTAACGTTTATTCTATATGTTCCATAAAGGGTGAGCCCTCTCTAGACACTTTGAAAAATAGAAATCACTCCGAAAGGGTTGAGCCCTCTAGACACTGTGTCTAAAGAACCGGAAATAAATCTCTTTATTTACTAATTAAAACTCTGGCAATTGCCTTGATGACTGCTTGACCTAACCCATCAGTAAATAAGAGAAAAGCAAGATGGAAGAAAGTTGCAACATAGACATTATACCTGGAAAACAGTTCTCTTCGTTGATTACAAGTCCAAGGTCTTCCATAAAAACCTAAAATTAAAATATTTTGCTATAGCTAGATCAATCATCAATTCTACCAAAACACATTGAACAAAATAGCTAGCTAGATATTTTGAAAAAAGAAAGACCACTGTTAGCTACCTTCCACGACTCCAGACAAAAATCTTTTTTCTTCTACGATAACCATGTTGCTAGATCTTCTATTATTACGCGCAAATAAGCGCAACAAGGTTTTTTTCGCTTTAAAAGGCACTTTGACGACCAACTGAATAAAAGGACGATAAAACAACACCCTTCTCTGAGCAAAAAAAAATTGCGACTGACAAAATTTACATTTTGAAATAAGAAAATTCGCACTAGTCTAGGAGGTAGGTATATTGAAGGTTTAAATAAAGATTATAAAACAACAATTATGCATCGCCTCACTAAATACATCGTTCTGCAAGCAATATTTCCTAACTAAAGAAGATATTATTTGTTAAACTACGATATAACAAGGAAAGATATAAAAATCGAATATTTTAGTGTTTTTATACTATTTTCTTACCCCCTTGTAAAAATAATAAAACAAGTTTTATACTCGTCAAACCGGTATTGCCTTCTGCCGTCATAGATTAGCTTAGTCTGCAGACCAATATTTACAAAAAATAAAGATTTTTTCCTTACTTAAAAAACATAAATTTCTGATATTCTAATAAACGGTCACATTTTTTGGTTTAACTAGTCAAAATTAATTTAAAATAAGTAATTAGTGATGCCAATAGCTGCCAACAATGCTGCTTCTGTCAGTCTTGAAAATATGACTTAAAAAACAAAAATATATTAGCCTCGGACAAAATAATTCTAAATTACATGCTAAATTACATGCGCAGATGAAAAAAAAAGGAAAGCTGGTTTACCAAATGAAAACGTAGGAAGTCAGCCTGGTCAGCTGGTCAGGCCATCGGGGGAAATACCCACCTACATAACCCAACTCTTCCGTTCTGGATTCTGAATTTCTTTTAAAAATTTAAACCTCTACTCATCTACCTTGTTGTTCGCAGTGTATTTTGCTAAATAACTAGAAAAAAAGGAATCTGGTGATGTGTGTTTGACGGAGGCTTGGGGCAGCAACAATAAAGACTTTGCCCCTGTTTTCTCTTGCTGTTATTAAAATCACATCATCTCTGATCATCATGGAGATAGTTTACCTATGTTGATCTGGAAGGAATGATAAACGAATTCCAGAAGAAAACACTTTATCATCCAACCTCGATCCCAGGCTTCTTATTCTCTCTTAGTCTAGCAAAACCAAACTGCTACGGAACGTCTCTTCTTTACGTTCATAGATTTTAAAATTTATATTTACTTTATTTTCTTTCTTCTACACAGTTTGGGCTAGCTCGGCGAGAAATACAGGATCTCAGAATCTATTGTGTTTCCACCAATTTTTTGGTGGAA
>JAULBZ010005611.1:0-13245 GCA_032360805.1 Neoturris breviconis
TTTTTTTTGGTCCAAAACATGGTCGAATGGTATTGTACATACGTTTTGTAAAAGGTAAATACGATGAAGTCCTTTCATGGCCATTTAATATGACACCTGTATTCGAATGTGTCGACAGAAATGGCTTACCACATATTCATCATGTGATACACGAAGATGGAGATGAATATGGTTTTTGGAGAATACCAATTGGTAGTAAAGAATCAATTGGTATTGGAACTAACAACTTTTTAAATATGCCTAAATTATCTCAATATATTATAGGTGATAGCATAACAATTAACTGTTACTTCCAAACTTAGTGGCATTAGTGATGTAATGTTTCTTTCTATTATTAAACAGTATTTACCTACATATTTTTAAGGCTGGGCTTAAAGCTACCATGGCAAAAAGATAATAAATATATACAATGACATGGACGTATCCAATATCCAAGCTTAGCCCTATTTCAACCGGGCGGGACAGATTCCTTTTCCTGTCATTTTTTTTAAATAACGTCTTAATCACTGAAGCAATAGTATTGAAAGTCTTTTACTTTTTCCAACTCTCTATAAGACACAAATTGTGAAAATATCAGCTTAATTACGTCAGCGGATTAAAAAATGTAGTCATAGTCATCACTCAACGCAATTAAGGAGGCTTTTATAGAGGAAAAAGACAATAAATTTGCAGGTCTTATGACAAGTGTTCATTATTAAATGTCAATAGCGTTTCATATTTTTTGCAATTATTTTTTTTTAGAAAATTGTGACGTCCAGTCAAATTTGGTCCAAAAATGCCCCAAAATTTGGTTTTTCTTATCTTGCATCACTAGGAAATGTTGTGTGATGCTATATACAAAAATGCATTGATCAAGAAGATTACTGAGATTGTATGGATCTCACAAACCAGTTTTCAAGTTGAAGTTTAAAAATTATTTAAGCTCTTCTTTAAGCGAATATGATTATGTCTGCAGTCCATTGTTCTATTCCTCGTTAAATGGATATCTATGTAAACTTGTTATTGCTTTCTTTGGTAAAAATCATAGTCGAATAGGATTGTACATACATTAATTTATTTACTGTATAAGTTATCTGTCATTGAGATTTTGTCCAGGCTGATAGTTTTTATTTTATGTGATTTCAGACTCAAAGTTCCTCAACTGTTCCTTATACCTCATATTATACCTCGAACATATGAATAATAATTAGCGACAATTATTTAGAGTAGCAAAAGCTATACAATACGTAGATTGAGAATGAGAGAAAAACATTTTCACTCATAACTTTTATTTACATCATGTTACATGCTCCAAAACTGATCTTGTTGTGCAGTTGCACAAAATTAGTATGCACAAAATTTAGTATGGATAAGGTATTTTACCTTATTACCCCTTATAAGAGCGCAATGGCACATGCGTATTTATTTTTCAAACCAACGGAATTCTGAAGTCTAGAAAAGAATGAAAGTGATGCAAAACAATGAGCTGAAAGTGCCATGTAGAGTATTCAGCTAAAGGATTGACACAACAAGTAAATAAAATTGATACTTTAGTAAAATGAGAGGTTGTGAGTAAAAAAGAATAACTATGGTGAAAATACAAAAACTTTGTTATTTTTTGCTTAACTAATGACCATGAGATCTTTTACGAGATAAGGGTGCATTGTGCCTTTATCCAGATAAAAGCACATGCGCTTTTAAATGAGCTGTGCTTTTATGCAGGGTAGTAGGGTAGTAAATTGTTCAAAGAAATTTATATCAAGCTATGCATATCATATCAACTGTTTAGAATCCTTAATAACTGGATTGCTTCTTTGTGGGTGTTCAAACAGTTTCATCCAGATGCTTAAACCAATTCCATTGCTTTACTGATGTGAGACTGCTTTTCTTAAAAAGCTATTTTTTATATGAAGATTGTGTGCTTGTAATATAAATATATAATTTGCCGTTTATAAATAGTAAGATAACATCATGGCTGATGAAGATGGTGGATATGATGCAAATTTTGTCATTGAGATTCCTGAGCTGCTGAAATGTTGTGTTTGTCATTTTGCTTTAAAGAATCCGGTTCAATTTATTGAATGTGGACATAGATTATGTAAATGCTGTTTTGAAAAGATGAAACAATTTTCCATTACCAGGTGACTCTTTATGTCTTCATGGATAATAATTTGATATATTAACTTCAAACAATTCTGTGACATAATATTTCGTCAGATTCATTTTCACAAATTTCATCATATTTTGTCACTTTCCCTTAAAAGTGACAAAATATTTTTGTCTCTTGGATTAGAGTTTTATGATGCTCTATTTAACAGTGCAGTGAAATAACTGATGATTAAATGATATATTGTATCAAAGGAAAATATTTTTTATAATTTTGATTTTAGAAAAGCGTGGGCACTAGGTTTCTGTGAACAACAGAATTTGTTGAGTTTGAAACAACTCCTAAGGTCCTAAGTCCTAAGGCTTCTCGATAAATCTCTAGGGATTTTTTGCGGTTGTTTTCTGCATTTTTGTTTTACATGTGGTGTATATTGTTTGTTGAGATTTGTAATATGTCTAACTTAATTTCCAAGATTGTAGATAATCTACTAAATCGTAATAATGGTTATCCATCCATTCTGCACAATTTACCATATGTATATTTTTTTTCACTGTTTGCAATACATTATGTAACAGTGTAATTTGGCTGTGTAAACCGTTATAATCATTAAAAAAAAATAATGTTTACAAAACGAAACAATTGAATGAGAAGAAAAATGTTGTAAAAGAAAAAAAGTTTTAAGGGAAGTAAAGTTTATAAGAGATTTTTGTTAGCTTCTGCTCAAAATAGAAACATTCTGTATGCATGATAAAACAAATATTCCACGCGATAAAATCAGATATATTTATTAAGTGATTCAATTTATTCATCAACCTTAATCTAAAAATGTTTAATATTGCCTTTCTTTTGTCTTGAGAACGATATAATTCCTTGAAAACAATAGAGAAGACTTTTTTCATGTGTTTGATGCATTAATTCATCCAAACTTAGATAAATGACAAATGAAAACAAAAATAATAACAAGATGTTTATTATAAGAATATGTCATTTCATGCAGGGCACTTGCAACGACCACCCATTGTTTTTCCATAAAAAACGTTTGTAATAGGCAATGTAACAGACTTGTGAAATTCCAATCATTTCGACCCACAATAATTAATTCACTGCGTGAAAAGTGAGATTTTTGCCTTGCATATTTTCAGAGATTTTCTTTGTATTTTACCACATTTTCACAGTGCGGAAATATGATATTTTCCCATATTTTTGCAAGAAAATGTTGCAATAATAATGGAAGTGCGAAAATTTCATATTGTCATAACTGAAAATACCTGAAAATATCAAATTTTCCAAGCACGATTAACTCAAAAATATGAACTTTTCAAATTCGCTAATCTCGAAAAATATCACATTGAACATTCAAAAATATCAGGAAATCTCAACTTTACAAAAGCGATTATATCAGATAATGTGACATTGTTAATACGAAAATATCAGAAAATCCCAGTTTTCCGAGTAATTACCTCGGAAAATCTGAACTTTTGTTGTGTGAAAATATCAGAAAATGTCAACTAGGAGTGCGATTAACTCAGAAAATATGAACTTGCAGATACGTAAATGTCTTAGAACCTCAACTTGTCGCTCTATTTTCGGAATGAAAATATCAACTTCAAAGAATGAAAATTTCAGAAAACTTCCTCAACGAGGACAATAAAAACGGTCATATTTCTTTTTTAAAATATAAATTAAATAAATAGGTCGTTCATTCATATCTATAGCTATACATATATGGAGAGTATATCCATTTTTTGCGACGTCATGTTGACATTGTCTCAAACGCTGATCCAACGCCATGTGTCTCTTTAAGTATTATGTGTAATTTATCCTCTGCGATGGCTCTTGTTAACATTTAAGGCATGATTTCTGATTTTAAAAACATGCCTGTCGCTAATCATACATTATCTTCGTAATCTATCTGTGTCGCTTTTCTATATATGTCCATATCTTGCAAGACCATAGCGATATCAGTAGGTTTCAGTAGGACGACACTTTTTACTTTCTCCGATAAGATAACTCTGATTTCTAAATTTCTAAACAAAGATGTTAGTCTGAATTAAGTAAACACTAAAGAGTACACAAAATACACGGCCAACAGAGTTGCACAGTTAAGCTAATAAAATTTTAAGAGTGCTACTACTTACCGTTCATTTGAAATATCTGTTCGTAAATGTTTTCATTCTTCACAGATTCATGCAACGTTTGATATGCGTTTGAACATTTGTTTCTCACAAGAATTAAATTTTTATGCTACATTTTTTAATGGCAAAGATATTTTGAAATGAAATAGATCAATTGTATTCAAAATATTTAATCATAGCTAATTACATAAATAATACATTAAATAATACATTTTCCCAGAGGAGTCAGTTAAACAGGTATTAATTAATACACAAAGCTTTTATAATTTGAAGAAATTATGCCACAGTGAGCAAAAACTTTTTCAAAGTCTGCAGTAAAAGCACTAGCACAAAGTTTTCAATGTAGTTCTAGTATCTTTACTACGGACTTTGAAAAAGTTTTTGCCTGCTTGGTAAAAAAGATCGTTGTTCAAGTGCTTTAGATACATACATTTCAAGAAACCTTTAAAGTTTTGTCTGTATTATTTTACAAATTTTCCTTTTGCAAATTAATCTTGTACTTTTTTGCCGGAGATAATGCCGCAAATGCGAGTTAATTGTGGACTAGAGAAGTTGTTTCCTAAAAAACACAGCGGAGGAAAACACGTGGGAGAGAGCAGACATGGCGAAACAAACAACTAGTAAATCTTGCCAATCTCATTTCTACTTTGCACAGGTACCTCTAATATGTAAACAAAGTTTATAAACGGGGGTCGTGTTGTCATCGGATCGTAGCAATGATTTAACCAGTTTGTAAAAATTAGAAGTAGTAGTAAGGTATTGACTGCCCAGATCATATGAGATAAAAAAATGGGCAAAAAGAATTATTCATACAATGTCACATTTTCATCAAATGCAAATATCATATTTATCGAATATTTTCTGGAAGTAAATGTCGAAAATATGTGAAAATCTCAAATGTCATATTGTCTATTCTACAATTTATTGAAAATATCATATTTTTGCCAATGTTCTAACGAAAATATGGAAAATGTCAGAAAATTTCAAAATATGATATTTTTGATATTTTCTATTAACGAAAATATCAAATTTTTGGAATCATATAATTTCGACAATCTCACTTTTTGTGCAGTGATAAAAAACTACAGGGTAGGGCATTTTTGCCTTCCCCCAAACCCCCCCCCCCCCCCTCAGATAAAATAGGGTTAGATATCACTTAGCTCAACAGAATAAATATAGACATTACCTTGTCAAGTATTATAAAAAAAGGTTTCTTCTGTACGGATATTTTGTCTAATCACAATTAGACATTATCAACGTATGATGAAATAAAATTACTCAACTTAATAGTGTGGGTCATCAAAATTTGACGTTAAAACAATGTCATGGTAACACTCAACACACATAATGACGCATGAGAGAGAACAAAATTGGCATTTTAGTCAATTATATTCTGTTCCAAAACATATGGAAACGTTAACATGAACAATACAACAAAAGACATAGAAACAATGCAACCCAATTGTACCTGTCCTTCCAATTCTTCTGTTGGATCTTTAACTATTTCTTTGAATTTATTGGAATTCAATAGTGCTTCACATTTGCCTATGTAAGTTGTTCTATTTTAAATAACAACTCCCCTACCTTTATCTTGTTTTAATAGGTTATGTTCTTTGATAGATTTTTGTTTACTTCTTGATCTTAATATGTTACTTTGGTATTGTACTGTTGGAAGACATTTAAGATTGTTTTATCAAACTCTGTAAGATTGTTTGCGTAGGTTACGATTTGTCGATAGAACGATTCAAAATCAGTTTCCAATTTATATATGTCATTAACTGATGGAATAACATGATCCAGGCTATAAGATAATGCTTCATATTCTCTAGGTGATAGCAAATATTTTTTGATTGTTTTATGCCGTAGTTATATGATAAATGTATTATTTAAAGAGTATAAAACCTTTCCTAGAAAGTTTATTTCCAATTTTCTTTAAAAAACAGCTCTACCGTAAATTTTCTTCCCATGTAACACAAAAAACTTGCGGTGTTTACTTCCCACGAAAGTTTCTGACATTAAAGCATGTATGTCTATCTATTTTGTAAACAGGTGTAGATTCTACAGTGGTTTTAAAAAGAACTCAATTCACTCATGTCACTCATTAAAATCTGATTAAATAAACATTATTTCATAAATTAATTCGACTAATTCAAAATAGAAATGTTTTAAGAACTACTTAGTATTGTGATTTTTACTTATATTGATGTTTTAGTGTTTTATTATGATTTAGAGGAAATGCATTACTGTGTCCATTAGATCGTAAAGAGATTGCTTTAGATAAGGTATGTATACATAATACTAACATCCATTGCATGTGCTCTGTAAATATGGACCAGTTAGTGTTTGGATATTCATTATAGGGAGCAAGTCCTTCTACTGTTTTGATTCATGTGCCCTTTGAATATGGAACCAGTTAGTATGTGGATATTCATTAAATGGAGCAATATGAAGTGCTTATACTGTTCCGTGCTCTAAATTGGATTACAAATATTTTATTTTTAACATACTAGTATGGAATCAGTATTTGAATTTGGGGGTGTAAATACACAATGTAGCTAGCCTATTAATAGTACTTCTTGTTTTGTAAAACTAATTTCATCTATGAAATATTTTAAAATTACAAACTTGATGCAGGTTTGGATAATTTGTATTGTTGTTGCTATTTGCGTTAAAACTTGCAAAAAATGTAGTCTCCTTCTTTATAAACTTTAGATTTTAAATTATCTTTGCAATGGACCCAAGAAAACGTTTTGATTATTAAAAGCCAAAATTATTTAGGTGAATTTATTATTGTTTGACTAGAGATTTTCAGCAGATCAAGCAAATTAGTAAAAATTTACATTATACAGATTCGAAGTATGCATTTAAGACATTCCAAGTGTTGTGGCAATATCAATCTGGGTACATACAAGACTCGTGGAAGATACTCACTTGTAATTGTGCAACATTGTAAAATATTGTCGATATTTGATTGGCTATGCCCTTTGGTTATGCCCAAAGCTGTAGTTATTAATATAATAGCTGAGATTAAAATAAGTTGCTTTGATTGGTATTTGATTAACACTATTTTTGTGTATTCCAACATATATTTTAGGTTTTCCCAGATATAGGGGTTGAAAGAGCAGTGTTTGATCTTCAAGTGAAATGCAATAATCAAGTAAAAGGTTGTGAGTGGATCGGTGATCTTAGATCTCTTCAGGTAAATTAAAAATACATAATTAAGTTTAGGATATTTAACTTCATTTAAGTTTAACATAATTGTACTTTTTATTTACAAATTATTTATGACCCCCTGGTTTAGATTATGTGGAATTAGACCTATTATGTGTAACTCTTAACTTAAAAAAACATAGTCTTGTGGTAAGTAATATGACAATTATATTTGCATATGTCCATTTCAGTAACTCCCGTTCAAAAGCAAAATCTTCATTTAAATATTAATAATTTGATTGCAAATTATTAAAGTGTGAAGAACGGTGTTATGTCAGTATACTCTTAACCAAGGATAAATGTTTACGATATGAAAATGTCTTTGTTATACATTTTTTTTTATTATACTCTTTTTATTATGGGTGCAGAGAATATTATTCTATTGGGAGAGTGAATATCAATAGTACAAATTTGTAGCAGATTGTTAGCCATACATTAAGGTTTTGTGTTACATGCAACCACCTACCCAACCACGTTCTTTTTCATTGCTACAAAAGTAGAGAAAATAGAGTTGTTAAATAATAAGACCGAGTCAATGGTATTGTAATGTTTTGGTTCTCTGTTTGTATATTCTGATTCCTAAATGTTTTTGTCTTTCATAGAGTCATACTGAAAGTGTTTGTCCATATGGAATGGTATCATGCAGTAATGATTGTTGTGAATCTAAAATGCAGAGGAGAGAATTAAAAAGGCACCTTTTAAGTTGCTCACTATCAGTAAGAATATTTATAATGAATTTCTACAAGTTACGGCACATGAACCCAAATACAGTACTACCTTGTCAGAATACTCCCCATAATTATCTAAAAGTATTGTAGTAACTGCTTTATGACCTTGCACCAGTGAGGTAAAACTTATCTCGCCTATGCACTCTTTATTGAACTAATGAGTAAGATAAAATAAAACTCTTTTGTGATTGTGTATGTTCTGTATGGGATTTTCTTCAATTTGCAGAAAAGTTAAGTGAGTCATTTTTTGCCAACCAACCAAAGTTTGGATGGGCTATTACTATCACTTTACGATGGTGGCAGCAGGTTGTACTACCGATGTGCTACCATTTTAAAATTCTATACCAGCATACGAAGCAATATTTTGGAAGGACTCACCAAAAGGTCTTCGATTTTCTACACTCGATCTCAAGTTTTGGGCAAAAAGGGTACGAATTGGCATTGGTATCGGCATTTTAGGCCGTATTATGAGACCGCTGGTTATTCTCTCTTTGATCTTCTCAACTCGAGACTGAATATATGTGAGAAAGGGATTTTTCCAAAAGAGGAGACTTTGAACATTTGAAATCTATTAGGTTATGACCACATTTAGTGAAATGTTATACCCAAAGCATAAGGGGAGAAGTGAAAACTTAGAATTTTCCGATCTTTACCTAACCAAGTGGGCTTAACCCTGTAAAAAGCTAAATCTTCAACATTATTCTATCTTTACTCTAGACTTTGTACATGGTTTTGCCCACTGGGAAGGATCAAGTTGCTCTTCTCTAAATGGAATTCTCATAGTTAATTGCCTATTTAGTTACTAAAATGTCATTCTTTACATTAGATAATCTGCTTACAGTGGATCAATGGTGTGTTTACACTACTGCACAAATTTATATAATGTTTCTTATAGTTCTAATATTCTTTTTACACTACATACTGCGTAATTGTCTGTATTTATTAGTTAATGACATGTTTTTATTGCATTGTGTGTTATTATAAGTAATTCTAGAGTAATGGCCTATCTACACCTTGTTATACAATATTTCCCTATCTGACAGTAATTCTTTTTGGTTTTACTGAGACACTACCTCTATGTTAATCCGAAGAGTAGCCATATATTGTAATATAGTCTTTAAAGGATTGACAATAATGAATAACTCGTTATGAAAATGTATATTATGGATATCTATTTTCATACCATGTTGAAGCCATTTTATTTACTAAGTATCTATCATATGGAAACCATGTGTTATTTACTATTATAGGCACATAATGAGTTTTATTTCTGGCATAAGAAATAACATATATAATGCATCACATGGCTATAGAGAAAGCTGTGGTTTTGGAATTGTTAGCAAGTTTATTGACTTTTAACCAGTTGAAGGTTAGTTTGTTAGAAGATAAATAAACAGATAAGAAATATATTATGTTGGTTTAGGTTGTCATGATTTTAGTTGTTTATGGATAGATATTAGTTACTTTTACTTTCTAAATTATATTAGGATGTATAACAGATTCTAGTTAAATGATTGGATAAAACTTATTGGTTATCCTAATACTTTTGTCTGTGCGTTTGTGTGTGTTTATTTTCTCATTTGGGTGTCAATTATTTAGTGGTTGTGTTGAGACTTCTCCCTCTGCTAATTAACTGATTTTAGTGATATATCACTAGTTTTATTTTTGATTATTAAGCTACACACCATATGGTAAAATCCTGAATATTGAGTATATAAGGCCTTGTGCTTCCAAATTGCTGTTTAGTAGGTTTGACAAAATGTTTTTTAAAACTTATCCTTGCCATTTAAGTTTGGCAAACATTTTCTATCGATTATCGATTTTCGATTACCTATTACTAGGCATAAACAACAACCTTTTTGATTTTCAAAATTTGAAAAGGACATATTTTACCCTATTGTTTGCATATTTTGATAAATAAGCGTTGCATTTCATAGTATAATGTGGCACTTTTTGAGGGTGGCTCTTATTTCTAATTTGCATCCAAAGTGCGGCGCTTAATCGAATAATTATGGTATTTTTTTTAAAAACACCTTTCTAAACCGCTATCTATCTATATATTGCCATTATCAGCTATTGGACCCTGGGAATTTATTTGTGATTTTATGGGATGTCTTTACTATTGAGAGTTGAAAACCATTATTTAACATCATTGTTTGGTATCCACTGCTGAAGAAGGCTAATAAGCCAGAAACAGCTGTCCAGTTTTCATATTTCCTTTCTGGTATGGTTTGTCCACGTCTAGCATCAATTAAAATTTAATTTCTCATTTAGGGTATATAATAGAGATTCTCATAAACAGTTGAGTAGTTAACTTTAAACAGTTAACTTATTGGTTTTCCTAATACTGTTTTTAAATCTCGCTAAAGGTAGAGATTGTTTGGTTTAAGAATCCTTTCTCCTTCTCGCCGTCTGTCCATCTCGAACGAATCACACCCACCTGGCTTATACAGCACCGCAAGCGTTTCGTACAGGGAGAGTAGAAAGGCAAAAGAAACGCCACTTTACATGTTAATCCATGCACAAAAAGTATTATAAGCTGTAAGGCTGTTATTATTCCTGTGGCTATAATTTCTTTGAAAATGTTTTTGAAGCTGATTGCTGAAATAGCAAAGTTTTGACGCACATAATATATATGATCGAAAGAAGTTTAGACCTTTATAGTAATTGAAGAAATGATAAAGTGAAGATCCTGCTCAGGTAGGCAAAACGCAATGAGGTAAAATGGTCCAATGTGTGTAGCTAACCTTTATTATCTCTATCCTTTTGTTGTTGTTGTTTTATTTTTGATCTCGTGTCATACACGAATGCTTAGAGTTCTCTTGTAGACTTCCTCTTCTACTGTGAACGATAGTGAACTTGAATTATTTACTTGAGATTATTCCAGGTTTTTTGGTCCTAAAGATATTGTGTGGGCTCCTCAATACCAGGGGGGGGGATTCCGCTCCCCTGAATATCTCAGAGTGCATTGGTATTACACCATGAAACTTGGCATGATATTAGTACCAACTGTAATGAACATTTTGGTCCAAAAACATTTCTTATGACGTTATTATTTTTTTGGTGGCGTCATCATTTTATCACTTCACCTGAAGAAAAGAAATTCTTCAGAAATTTATTTTCTCTTTTGTTTTTGATCTTAAAAATAAAAAATGGCATTTCTTTTTTCATTTCTTTGGTACAGATGACTTTCAAAAAAGGCATAGTCAAGGGAGATTATGACAGATATTGGGGAAAACAATTTTTGGAAAAGTTGTAAAAGGAGAATGAAAGTTTCTTGGTAAAGCAAAAAAACAAAACAAACCCAGTGGGCACACGACGTCTGAACAACACGTTAGGGAAAATTGTGGAAAAGAGTACAACAACTAAACAAATAATATAACGGTGACCACAAGGAAGGGAATGGGAAGTTTGGGTCATATCACAAAATGTGTTATGAAATAATTACTATTATGTCTGTTTATACATGCCTATTCCGATTACTGCTCCGTCATGCTCTGACACACATATAAAGCGAGATTGTTCACACAAAGATGCGTCTAGTTTGTTTTGTTTTATTGCTATGAACTTTAATATTCCTAATATTAATAGGCTTGTTACAACTTAATAGCCTATGTGTAGTGCCTACTGATATATAGGGCCGGACTAACATACATACATTTGATTTACCTGTATTGTTTAAACTTATTACTACTCAGTATAACTATTATTAGGTTAAAGATAACAAATAGGACAATGGAAATACAAATTGGTGGATACGATTCAAACTTTCTGACTGAAATTCCAGATTATCTAAAATGTTGTGTATGTCAATTGGTATTGAAAAGACCTGTACATTTAGTTGATTGTGGACATCGTTTGTGTGAATGTTGTTTTGAGCAGATGAAAGATTATTCACAAACCAGGTAACATTATTAATGAACATTAAGGAAGGAAATAATAAATATCAAGGAAATTGTACTTTATTTATATTTATTAATCGAGCTGATAATATAAGGCCTGCCTACCACATGGACCATATGGGCTATCTTGCCTTTTTTGTGTCCCATTGTAGCTTCCCTACTGGGAATCAGCATGTATTAGGCAGTAGTGGTTTAATGGTAAAGCAGTAGTGCTTATGATCTGGCAGTTCCCTGTTCAATACCATGCACTAGGGAATATTTTGAGGCACATCCCTGGAAGCACTGCTGTCTACCTGTTCCCCTGTAAAGTGGTTGTGACCATGTTTCAGGGTAAATAAGGTAGATTGAGGGTTGTATCCCTATCAGGAAAGTGATAAGATTTAAAAAGGGTAAAAAAGTGGCTATTATTGGCTTTGGCCTTGAGAGAGGGGAACGATTTTAAAATAAACAAATTGCTAAGCACTCGAAAGAGTTCATTACAATCAAAGTGTTAGCAAGTGACAAAACAGTTAAGTGGTTCATATGCCATATCCATATTCACAGTAAGTGCCAATCAAAAGACACTTGTTGTAGAGCATCTGCTTGTTAATGATTCCATTGTTAATAATAAGGTAGAATAGTTAGAAAACGTTATCAGGAATTAGAGTGAGATTAGCCAAATATTGGGGTAAACAGGCATAGCCATCTCGGCCATCATACATGATACTGAAGGGATAAAATGTAGGTTTTGTGTTACTGTGCAATGGGTGAAAACTATTTTGCAGTATTACTTAAAAAAATGAGTTAAATGAGTTTGATGATGATTCTATAGGTAATTTCGTATTGGCACCCTACTTCTCCGAACATATACATTATAATTCTTATCCTTAATTAATTGAGATGTAGATCTTTCCATGTATGTAGAACACTACATTCATAGATTGATACCTGAATATAAATTCTCAGCATAAATTGTAATGAAAAGAGACTGTTGTTTCCACTTTATTTATCCACGCAATCAAAATTTTGAAACATTTATTATGGTGGTTGTAATGGTGTACGTATGTGAGTAAATTTAGTTATCATTCATTCAATAAAAAATGAAGACATCAAGTAAAGTTATATCGCCAAAATTAGAGACTTTCTGAGTTAAAAGAATCTATACACTCAATATCTTAAAAGAGTAAACAGTATTCCACTAGAAT
>JAULBZ010005612.1:0-13243 GCA_032360805.1 Neoturris breviconis
GTCTGAATAAGAGCGGTGGGGGTGGATAAATTTTCAAACATGAATAATCATTTGATAATTATTTGATACTGTAGACAGAGTACGGCGTGGAGGTAGAATTTGCCTCCTCTGCTTCCACACCAAACCTAAAAAGCCTGGGCTCAATAGGGTTAAGTATGCATTACTTATTTATATCTGTTCGAATAGCTATACTCATGATAGAGTGATTGAAAAACGTAATGTCAACTATGTTAACTATGTTAACAGTGTGTACTTAACAATCTGTGAGTAAATCAAGCGTTCATCACAATTACCATAAAATTAATTGCAAGTGGAAGAAAGCAAGGAGAGGTGGGGCTACCTTGACTAATCAGCATAAACAGACTTTCTCAACGATTTACTTTTATTTCAACGAATATATAGATTTGGCATTACCTGCCCATTGGGAAAACATTTTAAAACGTTTTCATTAACCTTTTTGGCGGAACAACCATGTAAATTATAGTAGGTATATGATTGATTAATAATAATGGTAGTACTAACTACAAACTGGAATGCCACTTAACACTACTAACTAAAGGGGAAAGGACCAAAAAAGAAAGTATTGCATTGCAACAAGTTTATACCTCAAGCAAAAAGCGCCTTGTTTGCATCGTTTGTAAAAAAGTCTTTTAAACATCGATGTAATCTTCTCAAAGAAGTATTCGCACGAACTGATCATTAGTAAAAATCCGTTTTCCTCTTTGTGTTAATGCACGAATTAATCCTATAGGACCCAGGAATTTGAGGGGTCTAATAACCCGGAGGAAGGAGGGGTAGGGTTAGGGTTAGACAATATTACCTGTCAAAAATATGGTTGCTAGAGGAAAATTATCTCTAGTTACCAAAAAAAATATTTTCAAAAGGATTCTAGATAAATTATAGGAAAAGTCAAAAAAGTTATATGTCGTATAGGCCATTCTTTCAAAAGTTATGTAAAAAGGTTTAGCACCCCCCCCCCCCTCTCTCCCCTGGTCCGAATAGGGTCAAGGCGATTGATTTTCGCAGGAACTCTTGAAGTATATTTTTAATGTAAACAACACTAAGCGTCCTAACATTGAACATAAACTTCTAATTATAGATTGACATGAGAGAGTGTTTATTGGGCGAAGAAAGAGTTTTTTTCTTTAAAAAAAACAACAAAAAAATCAACTCTATATAGCTACAGTATTTCTTGTTTGTATTTGTTGCAGCGAAGGCCCAAAGGTTTGAACAATTAGACACATTGTGGACAATTACGTACACAGTGGAAAAAAACCTGCTTAAAATCAGCAGTAAAGATCAACGTCGTTATTTTGGCAGCATATATTACCTTGTAGATACAAACCTCTCTCTTTTTATCTTCTGAACTACATATCCTGAAGTAATGAAACATTCCACTATTTTTGTTCAATACAATACAACATGTGAATGTATATTTTTACTGATTTCAGAAGTTTTTGCTATGATGACATCAGAATATTTAATTTCGAATTTTGTTTTCAAATAGACTGGGCTTTTGGGACTCTGAATAGCCTGAGCTCTAAGTCTCTTCCTCCATAACTTTTGACGGAACCAAGCTATGGTGTTGAAACTTTCTAGAAAGTTAGGTTAACACCTAATTAACATTTTAGCAGAATAATTTATTTGATGACGTGATTACCTAGGATGACGTCATAACGAGAAAACAGGTAGTGCAGGTGACAATTAAATTTTATTTTTTAAATGATCCTAGATAAATTGTAGGAAAAGTCAGAAAACTTCTAGCCATATTTAGTTCAGAAGATAGAAAGAAGGAGATTTGTATCCACAAGAAAATATAATCTGCCAATATACCGACGTAGCTACGTTGTCGTGTCGTGTCGTTTAGTGTCGTTTTTTGTACCTTGTAATTTTGCATATAACATAACTGAGAAGTAGATCACGTAGAGCGACATTAGGTGATTTATAAATACTTCGTTTTTGAGATAATTTTTAAACTGGAATGTTTAACATGTAGTTAGTACTAATTATAGCATCATCTATCAAACTAAATTACAGCTGGTGGAATTTAAAGCATAAAAAAAGTAATTAGTAAAAATTCAATTATATAAATTATAGTTAAAACCAATTAAATTAACTATGGATTAGGATATAAAAACAAGCTATCTAAATTTAAATAGCTAATTCGTAGCACGTACTTTACATTTCTTGCATCATGATTAATTACTTGCTCACAATCAATTACTGGAAGTAAAAAGTACTACTCAATGAGCAAATTCTTGGTGGATTTCCATTAGCGGAATTTTACGCTAATGGAAGACGGCCTTACAGTACGCACTAAATAAAGACACTAGAAAAACGTTTTCAACTTTGTTCTAACGATTTTACTGTCGACTTAGAACAATGTTTTGCCCACTGGGTACCAAATATCGGGTACAGATTGTACACAACCAAAACGTACGCATCTCAAACTGTTGCAATATGATTAAACGGGCCGTTCATATTGTATATTTTGTCTTTCGCATTACTGTTTAACTCCTTTTAAGAAATAAATATGGAACTTAAGTTCCAAGGAAATAAATAAAAATCTACAGTTCTCGCTCAAATTTTAAACACACTCATTTTCAGGTGCACCTATGGAATAAGGGTATGAATAAGAGAGTGGGGGTGGAAATATTTCCAAATTTATTAACCAGGGCGGTTAAAATAAGCGGGTAGGGGGAACTGGCAAATTTCTATAGTTACCAAATAAACATGATAATACTCTACTATCGCTATGTTTAGAGTTTGTGCAACAGGCAATTGGTTAGGGACTAGTCGTTTAGTTGATTTATTCTAACTTCACACTATTTTTAAATTGTATTTTAGCGTTTTAGCGAGTTTACTGTTTTATGTTGTGGTTGATTATTGAATGTTAAAAAGCAGGTGGGGGCGAGAGTAGAATAAGAGCCGGGGCGTTAGGAAAATGTTCAAACAATTAATAAGCGTTTATTCGATACTGCAGATTATTTACGTAGTGGGCACGCAACGATATATCAACATCAAAAAGTTGTCGTGGTCATGTCGTTAGAACGACGTCTTTTTGATGTCGATATAACGTCACGTACTAGCAACAACATGTTAATCAATATCAAACCGGTAATAATATAAAAAAACTTGTCCAAAGTCTGCAATAAAGACGCAAGAATAACGTCGAACGGCGTTATTCTAGCGTCTTTACTGCTAATTTGAACAAGTTTTGACCCACTAAGAAATTCTCATATAAACGGTATGTAAAGTTAAAGATTACAACATATTTAATTAACCGACCCAGTGGGCAAACACTTGTTCAAAGTCCGCTGTAAAGATGCTAGAACAGCGTTTCTAGGTTGTTCTAATATCTTTCCTGCGGACTCTGAACAAGTTTTGTGGTCACTGAGTAATTCGCTATCATATATTACTTAAAGGTGCAAAATGACCCAATTTTGGTCAAAATTTTATATACATGACATGAAAGCTTATCAAGTCCAGTTACACATTCTGAAAATTTGATTCCCTAATGAAAATTATTTGTGGAGATATGAATGATTGAAGTTTTGTATTTTTTATACTAACTGTGTGGCAGCCATATTGTTTGGCTAAACTTCATTAATTATATGCATAATTACATAAAGTTGTAGCTAGCATTTGGTAAAATAATTCTTTATTTAACCCACTTCCTGTTATTTATAAATGCTCAAATCTTCAGGGCTTGATCAGCAATTGTCAATAATGAACTTGGCATCGATTTTGGAATTTTGACAAAGTAGGGTGATTATGCGACTTTAATCATGTATAATATGCAACAAACTGTTTTAATAAGCCGTCTATATGTTTTTTTAATGACTTCTACGGACATTAAGCACCATATAATTACCGAAGACACGGCTTTGAATTATCCAGTAAGAAAAACGCGTTCAAAGTGTGCAGTAAATAAGCTAGAATAGCGTTGAAAACGTTGTTCTAGCGTGTTTACTGTGGCTTTGTTGTGATTCACTTGAACCTTAAGCACCGCGTAATTACGGAATACACGGTCACAAATTACCCAGTGAGCGAAAGCTTGTTCAAGGTCTGCAGTAAACCCGCTTGAAAACGTTGTGCTAGCATCTTTACTGCAGACTTTGAACAAGTTTTTGTCCACTGGAAATATCGTATACCAGATTATGTGTATATTGCAGTATTTCTTGTTCCTTTAAGATTGGATTTTCACTAGACGAAAACTCTCGTGCGAAAGTTAAAAGATGGCATTCCACTGGTAGTAATTGACATCACACGTCATGTGATTTCAATTTCAACCAGTGGGATGTCTTCTTTTGGTTTTCGCACGAAATTATTCGCTAATTGAAATTCAACCTTATATATTTACTATTATCGTAAATGTGTCTTTGTCTATGTAGCTAAATACATTTTACCAAAGCAAATCCTATTCAGTATTGTACTTCAAAATCGACAAACGATGAAATTAACGCGTTTTTTTGGTGCTGTGAATTTTTGGTGCCTCCAACTTTGCGTTTTGGCTTATTTTAAAACAACGCATTAAGTGTATTTGCATAAATATATGCGTAGCTACCTATAACATGGGCATATCTCTCAGAAATATGGTTCGCGTAAAATCTTTTTTCGTGAAATCGTTTTACTAAAACATGATGTTGTTGTAGTAGATTTGTTTTTTATGTACACTTATACATTGAATAAAACCGCATCTCTCGCAATATCATTTTTTGTAAAACAATAAAAATGAGGATCACTGCATGCAAAGGAACTTATTGCAATGTAACGGGTTCTACTTTGAGCAACGAACGCCTCGTTTTTATTGTTTTATGAAAAGGACTATGGTGTTTATTTTGTTAGATTAAAACGTCAAAAGTTAACCCTTTTTTAGTATGGTGGGGTACCCCCGGAAATTTGTCTATTTATAAGAAGGTATTAGAAGATTCAAGGGGCAACAAATCACGCAAATATAATACAGATTTTTAAACTATGTAAGAAAATAACCTACTGAATAATAATTTTTGTTATGTTACTTTCACAGTAAAATTTAAAAATCCAAGAGGTCCACACCATACTAATGAATGGTTAAGAGTGGTAATTGATCTGACGATAAACATATTTCATATTATGATTGCCTTTTAAGGTTTCAAATATTGTAGCTATTGCGTATGTATAATCAATACCGTATACCAGATGTATATCCTGCAAAATATAATGATAGCTGGGAAATCACAATATTGTGCAGTAGAACAATTAAATGTTTCAACACACTCTAATTACTTAAATACCTTAATACATTAGTAATAGCTCGCAATAGATTGATGACTGAGGGTACTGTTCTATCAAATAACTTTTTACAGAGAATACCCAGTGTAAAAGATTAACGATTACGGTCCCGCAGATCTCCGTATTCGGTCGGTGTATTACCATATATCGCAATACATATTGCGAAAACCGGGATATAGGAGACTGTATGCGGTATACTTTTACGCTTTGTGGTTATAGATGACCGGGCGTATTTTAAAGACCTTCACAAGCCAACTCCATTTCCTAGTAGTGACCACTGATAACCGCCTTATAGTGAGAAAAACGGTGCTATGATAACAGGCGAAAGTTGGGCACCTTAAAACCTCTCACTAGACAAAATCTCTGAAAAGAATCCTGCTTATGTATAGGTCGCTTTAGTTCTTGCAATATCAGTCAACGGAAAGGCACACCTGATCTAATAAGTTTAGCACCATAGCAAAACAGGAGGACTTGTAGGCCTTGTTTGGTATTGATCCTCCAACTGAAAAGCAAACCTATGCTTAATATCACAAAGCAGAACCAACCCCCAGTCCAGGTGTAACAGCGAGGGTGAGAAAATTATCAGTCCAAAAGTTGCACTGCAACAAATAAAAGTCAAAAAATTAAAAAGCATAGACCGATCAGTTTTTAAAAATCCTCAATCATTTCTACCATGAACGCAAGGACTTTGCGTCATACACATAAACAGCATGAACTTGCTAATCTCACCACAACCCCCAAAATTTCCGTATAACTTCTGATCCACTTATTGTTTTATGCCAAAATTTGGTAACTTTTTACCATTAATTATTTGAAAAATTTTCCCAAGAAAGTTTTTCTAAAAATCTTCTCCAAACGGACCCAGGACCACATTTGGCCTTCGGGACCGGAAATTTTCAAAAAATGTTTTGATTAAATTCGGTATTATTTTGGTCTACGAGGCATTACAGAGGCTTTTTATTATGTAATAGTTAATAAAACGTTCATAATTAGCAAATATAACGATATAGTTAATTGGTCTAGCTAAATTTTAATTTTTGCTTTTAAGTCAGGTTTTCACGGGTACTGCGATTGGATACTCACATTCTGCATGAAATGATGACGTATGCAAATGACCAAGTTTCAAGTAAAACAAAACAGTAGTTTAAAAGTTATTGGGGTGTGGTACATTGTACCCCCCTCCCCCGGGTTATTAGACCCCAAAAAAGCCCGGGTCTTATAGGGTTAATATTAGTTGGTAAGACCAGATCCCAAATAGTTGATGTTGTCTATGGAGAGATATTAATATGTAACTCATATCACGCACGTGTCACATTTTTAATGCTGGCATCTTTAAATCTATTTTCAGTACGTGGTTAATGAATACATGATATTGGTTATTATTATTTATAAATCGCTACTAGTGTGGGTGTAGTGCTTATAAAGATATCTTATATTGTGCTTATG
Organism: Neoturris breviconis; assembly: GCA_032360805.1. NCBI lineage: Eukaryota > Metazoa > Cnidaria > Hydrozoa > Anthoathecata > Pandeidae > Neoturris > Neoturris breviconis. Next base: position 6,721 of record JAULBZ010005612.1, read on the forward strand.
TTAAGATAATCCAATGTCAAATGTCACGTTGCTGTTATTATGGGGTAACAATTTCGGCGTTTAATTTCCTATTCACTTTCCCGTCGGATTATCTTCGTACAATATAGGATATCCTGATAAGCAGGGATTATTGGAATAGGCAATATCAGGGGTTTTTTTTAATCACGTACTGAAAATAAATGTAAAGTTACCAGTCATTAATATACACGTATTAAATGTATGATATAAGTTACAACTGCGATTAAATAAGATTTAAAAAGAACATGTGCGATAAAAAATACGCGATAAGGCGAATTAGGTTTTATTTAGCGCCCAGTTCATCTTGCTTTAATCTACTTCGCTTGGCTATCTATACCGTGGGATCTCAAATAGTAAGTAAGTATAAGTTAGTAAGTGAAAGTAACGGTATGTTTTATAATCAGGGCGTATCCACTTACGGTGAGTGGCTCTTCATCCCTGCAATAATCAACTAGGTCAACTCACTGCTAGAGATACGAGAAGCCTCTAACTTGCCCTCAAAGTCAAAATGCATGTTATATATCTAATGGGATGTTTTTACAATCAATATCTTGTTATTATTAATCTCTTTATTTATTTATCATCATTTCACGTGAAAACATTCTATTGTTTTCAAGGAATTCTATTGTTCTCAAGACAATAGACATACAATAGCCTATTGTCTACCAATTTTTAAACATTTTTGAATTAAGTAGTTTGATGAGAACACATTATCTGTACCAATTTGTATTGAGAAATTCAAAGCATTTCAGAAGTTAGGAGGGTACGGTATTTTTGCCCCTTTTCCCTCCCCCCCTAGATAAAATATGTTACCCAAAGAACCCTAAATAAAATAGGCTGAAAGCTGAAAGCGAGGGTTGGTTGCTCAAAGTAGAACTTATTGCAATGCAGTAGCATCTTTGTGTGCAGGGGCTGCACAAAAAGGAAGTAATTCCACTGCAACTAATTCTACTTTGAGCAACAAATGCCTGGTTTTAAAGTATTTGTAAATAGGTCTATTTCTTAACCGTATAAATTAGAACTCTATTATGTTTCGGGGAAGGGAATTGACATTTCTTGTTTTACAAATGATTTATTCGGGGCATAAAATGGCTTACTGGGCCAGCATAAATGGTTCTTCTCTTCAGCGAAACAGTGATTTTCTTCGTCATATAAGAGAACGAATTGTAGGAGTAGAGAATACGGTTTGTTCTCTTTCAGTAAGCAAACTGCGAGACTAAAATGGCTAAGCTTATGGCTTATTTAGGTCTTTTTGAGCCCAATTTGTATTTTTGCGACGTCACAATTAATGCACGAATAATTCCCGAATTTTTGGCGGAAAAGTGAATCAAATTTATGACTTATACGATAGCATTTGTCTGAGAAACATCGGGATTTTCCGCGTTATTTCTTTCTATCAATCATGTATGGGCTACCATTGCTTCAATATTTTTCCGCTTAAACGTGATGTTATATGGGAGATTTTACCCCGTTATTTACTTGGATGATCCAAGATGTTGAAAATGTTCATTAACTGCAGATACACTCACTCTGGATCACACAAGATCCTAAAAGGTGAGGGGAGATGATTTGTTATATTCAACATCTTTCAATAAGAAATGTCTGCTAGCAGATACGAATTGATGTTTTTTATGAGCTCACTCCATTTTATGTTTTAGTTTTCTATCTTACAGACCAGAAATTGTAATTTACAGATCAGAATACTGTGTCCGTTATAAATCGTTAGATATTATCATTATTACATAATATGAATAGGAGACCATAAAATACATTGTCGATGATAGCCCGGTAGACACAACAACTTTGCAAAAAGATTGTCCCCAGGCACAAGTCACGGAGAAGAAAGCGAATGGGGCAAGAAACGCTGGGGACGAGTTTCAGCTATGGAACACATATGTAAACAAAATGTTTATATTCAAATTAAATAGTTTATGTTACATTTATATACAAAATATGTTTTTACAATGCGTTCTATGATAACCATTAAAACGCGCGAAGTATTTATTCATACTGCCCAGCCGACAAAAACCTGTTAAAAGTCAGAAAATTAACATTAAAACAACGTTAAAAAATGCCACCACCTCCAGTTTCTTTGGAATAACTTTCTTCTAGGTGATCTATATGTTCTGATATTAAGACAGTGCTATTATTTTTCAAAAATTTCTCAAACTACGCCCATTTTTTGTTAATAAATCGAAAAATTGCTTATTTTGCTAGTGTTTGAATTTTTCAGCAAAAAAATAAAAATACGGGTACCTATTAATACCGGTTTTTTTCGAGAGTCAATATACCGAGGGTGCGCACCACCGATAACTCTTTATTAAAAGTAGCTATGATTTCTATGATTTGGTTCATAACTGGTCATACAAGAATGTACAAAAAAAATTAACACCCCATTTTTTTAAATTTTTTGAGGTATCATTGAGGATCAGCGTTCCCCTGGTACACATAGGGTTAAATGTTACTATTAAAGGGAAATTTATACGGTAAAATTTGAAATATCAGGAGGTCATGCACAGCGTAAAAGCCTACCGAATACGGAACCGTATTCGGTAGGCTTTCACGCTGTGATGACAGCGAAAAAAGAGTTGAGAAACGAAATTTATTTCTGGAGTATTTTCATGTATTTGTTATAGTCAACACTTCTTCGCAGTGAGCAAAAATCTGTTTAAAGTACGCTGTAAAGACGCTAGAACAACGTTGAAAACGTAGTTACAGCGTCTTTACGGCGAACTTTAAGCTAGTTTTTACCCACTGATTTTTCTCTCAGCAGCGGTAGTAAAATCTTGATAAAAGAAAATAGTATGTTTCCTAAAGTTAACAAATAGTAGCTAAGCAAGAAAACTCAAAGATTTAATGATAATAAAATCGAACCAACTTAAAATGTATACTTTGAATTATTTTATACTCGCACGTACGTATTTTAGATTCCACTTACAGCTTTATATGTATGTATCTATATATATATGTATCTATATGCATTTAAAATAACAACAACAATAACATCAAAAGTATATGAAAAGCAAGTATATAAATAAATAAATAAAATACCCAGTGGGGAAAAAACTTGTTCAAAGTCGGAAATAAAGACGCTTGGACAGCGTGAACCCTATTCAGGCCGGGCTTTTTGGGGCTTTGAATAGCCGTTCTTCTAGCGTCTTTACTGCGGACTTTGAACAAGCTGTTCAAACTATGCAATACTTCTATAATTGTTTCATATCTAAATTTAAAATGTAAAAATCATCTAAACAACAGATAAAAAAACGCGCGCTAGCTAGTTACCAGTTCCAAATCTAGTTGTTGCATCCGTGTAGACGGACAAACATATGGACAAACAGAATGGAATGAAGGAGTGCTTTTTTAGTAATAAAACACTCCTCTACAGGTGATGACTAACAGCATTATATTTTTCGTTTTTAACCAAACTTAGCGTTTGTATGTTTTTTAAGGAACGATCTCAAAATCTCGCTCGAAAATCAACTTCTTTGACCAACTTCAATGAACGTGCAATCCATTGTAAGATCCATGACACAGTACCCTCCTCTGTAGATCTTATTTTTGAGACGCTTCCTAAACTTTATTTGCAGTCCATCCATGATCTTGCTGATCTTTTTTCTTATCCAATTGCTCTTGCTTCTTTAACATTTCATTCTCAATAATCATTGCACCGTTGGAAACTTGCTCTTTTCCATTTGCATGTGTGAAACCGTTTTGTTGATTTGGGTTCTCTTTAATAGCATTAGCGGATGCATCATCATCAGTTTTCATGACATTTACTTTGTTTTCATTCATATCTATAACTTCCCTAACATTTTTGCTATGATCTTCTTCATTTGATATCCGAATATTTGTTCTGCAGAAGACTAATAATTAAAACAAAATCGACAATAAATAGGATTTTTATAGATCTGATTGCGTTTACTAGCTATTACTAGCTATTTTAACAGTACATATGTATGATATTATATTAGCTTGCTTCAACGATTTATAACAAGGGAGAAATGAAACATTGCTATCTTCTGAGTGACAAATTCTATGTACTTGCACCAAATAGGCGTATTATCTCAAAATTGATGAACAAAAAGTGGTTAAATGGTTTAATTTTAAGTGCACAAACCAATTAATTATGGATCGCACTACAACAAGTAATGTACAGTATGCTGTCCCTTAGTTTGCTTACCTGATAGTAGAACAGGTAAGAACAATAAACCATTCAATAAACCAATAACCACAATACCAAATACCATTCGGAAAAATATTCGAAATATTTCAGATGATCCAAATGCCATTACTACTATTCCAAGAAATGTTGAAGCACCTAAAAAATAAAAATATGTGAAAATATTATTTTCCAGTTGCCACCCGACGTCAGTACAACGTCGAAACAATGTCAAAACGACATCACGATGTTGTTTTGACATTGTCCCGGTGTAATTTGCAAGTAGGGTTGACGTATCTTAATTCTAGTTCTATAAGTGTTTTTCTGCGATGAGTACGAGTTCAAACATGGAGGGCTGAAAATATAAACTTCTTCCCGAGGTTCCATATTTGTTAAAACCGAACCAATAGAGCTTTTTACGTCTCTATGTATTTGTGAATAGATCTATTGCGAACAGAGCAGAGCTGTATTTTGAAAGTTTTTAAAATAACAGGTGCTGTATTGAAAGTAATCCAAGTGAATAATACACGCCACAAGGAAAACAAAAATGCTGAAAACGACCACGAGAAGTCCCTGGACATTTATCAAGTAGACTTGAACCCATTTCTACTGGACCTTTTAGGGCTCTGAGAATCCAAATAGAGACTTCAATTCTTAAAATTTAAAAAAATATATTTATAAATAAATACAAAATGGCTGACAATAAGATCGATGGTCCGAGTCTCATGGAAATGTAACATATCAAAAAAGTCTCCACTTCTCACCTAATCATTTGTGTATGATGATACATCTTACATTTAGTTGAATGTAGGCAAAAACTTGTGATTTAATAAATTGTTTAGTTGAAAGTTCAAGTCAATTGGAACGTTGTTCTAGCGTATTTCTTCTGATTTTGAAAAATACATTTTCCTCTACGTTTCCGATTGTTGATTAAACTCAACATGCACCTATAATCTTACCTCCCATTAACACACTTGCTCCAATCTCTCCTACTGCTTGGATGATTCTTTCTTCTGGGGTTGCCAGGTTAGATATTAAGAACGCATGCGCAATATGGGCCGAATAATCAACAGCAAATCCAATTGACATTATAGATGTAATCATTGAAATAGAATTCAATGCCACATCCCAGATTGCCATCAATGCAAATAATTCAAAGACCAGTGCAACGAATCCAAGAAATACAAGTAAAATTATCGTTGGATGAACTAAATATGGCGTTGTAATTACCAAAACGGCTACTGCACAAAGTACCAAATTCCTTATTGTTTCAGATTTTACCAAGAGAATCTGTTCTCTATAGAAGTAGTCAAAGGTTATTGGAAATATGCCTGTCATTCTTTTATATGCATTCAGGTCATCTCTAAGCTTTACCATTGCATCTTTTTTCCGTACCCAGTTGCTCGAACTTTTATCTCTGCATGTTATTCGTGATGCAATAATATTTCCGATTTTATCTTTTCGAATATCTGCCAGATAGACAGGCTGATCTTGTAAAAACGATTCCAAACTGGTGACAAATCTATTTCCAGTGCAATTTGATCGGCTGCTGCAATATTTAGAAGCTAAAAATACTTCCATCCAATTTATTGTTGCTTCTGGTCTTTGATAGATACTGGTTCGACAGATATTTGATAAGTTCCTATAAATATCTTGGTTAGATTCAATGCTATAATCAAACGTTTTACTATCTTCTATAATACTGATAGGAAAACCTAATGGAAAGTTTAAGTCTCTAGCGTCCTGAAATCTTAGATACATAGATCCATCTGTACCAAGTTGGCGCGCATCAAATTTCTCTTCAACTTTTGTCGTGCCATATATACTTACACCAAGTAGTCCAAAGCATAGGATAATAACACATATTCGAACCGGTGTCTTCATTATAAATCGTCCCCATGCAAACATCATCTACGATGTGAAAATAGCATATTAAAGAACAGTCTATAGGTTATGTAATAATCTATTTTCAACACGGTCTTCCAAAAATATAATTATTATTAGTCTTTTAAAAATAACGAATATTTTCTTGCAAAAGGTTTGTACTCCATTTATATTTTTTGTGCTCAAAAAGGTATTTACTACCCCATGCACACTCTCCTTCATATCGGTCACATTCAAGTATATTCAAAATGTTAAAGGAAGGGTTCGGCCATTTTCAATATTTCAGCATCGTATTGGGCTGTAAAAAAGAACCAGTTTTAAAAAAAAATTATGTCGAAATTCGTCTTCGTTCAAAAGTTATTGCAATTTGCATTTGACAAAAAAAGGGTCACCTGTGACGTCACTGTGGCACCCAACACATAGTAAGAGTAAATGATAAATTACTAAATCGTTAATAACTCA
>JAULBZ010005613.1:0-10836 GCA_032360805.1 Neoturris breviconis
ATCAATTATATCTCCACTAATATTCATTCTTATGGAGTCAAATCTTCAGAATATGTTAGTAACAATATGAACCTTCATCTAGACTACAGAAGGGAAAATTTGAAAGCATCTTAGGGTGATTCTGTACCTTTAAGAACTCTCTCATAGTGATCTACGATCTTACAATGGATTGATTGATTTGTTGACATAAGATAATCGCCAAGCTCGTCCCCAGCCCCTTTTGACTTTTATTTTATTTTTATCGGACCTTATGTATTAAGGTCCGAGAAAAAAAAAAAAGTCAAAAGGGGCTGGGGACGAGCTTGGATAATCACCCAATAAACAAACAATTCATATACTCTTTTGACACTTGGTTGACATAACACGATAAACATAATAATATTAAACATAAAGTCCTTAAACAAAAAAAACAGGCGGAATTATATAGAGAGATATATGAAAAAATATTAATACCTTGTATAAATATCGCCGTCTATACATCTTCTAATATATATCTCTTTTAATTAGTGTCGTATGCAACTCTACCTTTCACAAATTTCTTGCATCCATGGTTACGTAAAGCTTACTTTACACTAGACGTAGCTAATGTTAACTCCAGTAACTATTTTTTAATGGAGATTTCCATTGTTTGTAACAGTATCACTATAATTTTTGTATTTGAACTGTTTATATCGATAGTTGTTAAAAACATTTCTGACCTTATTTGTACTAATTTTCGCTCATAGCTACTAATTTTTGGTGTTAATGCGCCAAATTTAGCGCAAATATTACGCGCAAATCTATGTGCGTGAAAATTAATAAGCGCAAAAATGTAGTTATGAAAAATAATACAAATGAGTGTTCGAATATTAATACTCATAAAGTATACGCATATCGTGAATGCGCGAGTTAGTGCACTAAAAGTATTTTTAATTTCCAGTCTTTCATTGATATTGGAGTACAGATGCGTTATTACCTTCAGTAATCAAAGTCCACAGCATTTAGTGACGAGACGAGAAAACCTGTTCTTCCAATTTACTAAGTGTGAATATAGCCTTATGTTAATAGATGCGTTATCACCTTCAGTAAGCAAAGTCCACAGCATAGTAAAGACGAGAAACCCTATGCTTCCAATTTACTAAGTGTGAATATAGCCTTATGTTAATGGATTTATTCGGATAATTATGGTAAGCAAATAACTGAATACCCGAAGATAAAAACTAATAACCGTTATTAAAATAGTTAATCATATCATGACGACGTCTTCGCGATGGATTAAACATCGAGTGTCGGTAAATAATATACACAGATATTGCACTGAGCCTGAAAATTGTACATTTTTGAAGGAGTGTTTTTTGAGCATTTGCATTTAAAATACTCCAAAACACTCCTGAACAGGTGATATCTTTTTTTATTTTATTTTTAGATCAATCCCCCTCTCAAGACTGAGACCACTTCTAGGAGAGAGAGTACTTTTTATTCTCTCCAGATCTTAATCAATTCCATGACGATGATAAAATTCTCAACCTACTCTATTGATCCGAAACATGGCCGGAACCACTATACAGGGGAACAGGTAGGCGGCAAATTTCACATGCGCATTCGAAAATGTTTATAATATTAATCTTCATTTCCCCTAAATGTCCAGCAACTACCTCGTTCCCAGGGCTTCTTGCCTTTTCGAACACAAGCCCTGGGAACGAGCTTGGTCCAGCAACCAATACAATTCCTACAATTATCGTTCTTCTTGTTTCTTAAATCTTGTCTCCTAATATATTTGCGATTTTGAAGTTTTAACTGCGGAAAGATAATGTTCTAAGTTCTGTGAACTATATTTTCTTTGCCCCTCTTCCGTGTTTCGAAAAGGCAAAAAGCCCTGGGAACGAGGTTGCGATTTTTTAAATTTTGTTTTTTTTGGATTTTTAGATAAGGATTTTTATGGTACTTTGCAACGTTTTCACTTAAAAACCGGTAAGTATGTGAAACATCAAGACCAATCTAAAGCTGAAAACAGAATTAGAAAAGCTATTATAGAACTCTTTTAATGGCAATTCTTAGAAAACATGGTTTTTAAGAAAAAATAGCTATGTTATATGATTTGTGATGACGTCATCAGAAAAATAGTTATGGAATCCACCGCCTCCCCAGTGTTACAGAGTCCTAAAAAGCCCAGTACTAATAGGGTTCATATGTCATATGTCTTACTTCGCCAATCTGCGCATGGGAGTAGGGAAGAAAACGGGTGGTTTGCTCCAATGCTTTATTATTCTCAACGAAACTAAGCAAAATTAGACAGACAGCATTTGAGCATCGAATTCTCAACGAAAAAGCATAAGTACTCGGACAGTATTTGAACATTGCCCAAGACGTTTGTTCCCCATTCGAATTCAGAGGAGTTTTAAACGGTTGGGTAAATGGTAAGATAATCTACGTGCAACGTATCGTATACATATGATTGGTCCGTTGCTAATTATTCTTTTTTCTTAGTTCTTCCAGCCAATTTCGATATCATCTACTTTCTGGGACTCATGAGTTTAGTTGATTGTGAACCCCTGAGCTACCTAAAAAGCTAAAATACACGTTCAAAAAATACGAAATTAGACAACCTCGTTCCCAGGGCTTCTTAAACGTCAAGAGAGAAGAAGCCCTGGAAACGAGGTTGGGAATTAGCGATTAAATTAACTAATCTACTAGACCCTAACCAATTGCGTGCTACACAAACTCTGCATATAGCGGTAGTAAAGTACCATTGCTATCATGTTTATTTAGTAACTATTGAAATTTGCCACTCCCCCGCTTATTCCAACTCCTCACTTAATAAATTTGGAATAACTTCCAACCCCCCGTTTATTCCCCCCCCCTTGTTTATTCGATACTGCAGAGTACGAAATTAATTTTAGTTTTTACCATGATTGAACAACCACGATCAGATTTTTTCTTAACCAGATTCCGCTATAATTATAGCGCTCTCTGCTCTTGACAGATAGCATTTCAGCCAATATAGGGTAAAACGTCTTTGATTCTTTCAAAGTCCTATTTACTGCCTTCGATATGCGCTCTTTGCATTGCATTGGCTCTTTCACAATGTCCATGCCTCACTTCCTTTTTTGCTTATTATTTTTTATACTTCTTCGCATTTCATATATTTTATTTCTTCGCTTTCTATTTTTGATGACCCACATTTTCAATTTCGTTCTCAGTTAGCCACCCTTGGTACTAGGATATCTGCCACCCCTGCGCACTCACTTCCTCTTTGATGCAAGTAGTTGTAGCTTACTTGTGGGTTTTATATTTACATTGTTATTTTAGGTAGAGCATGATAAAATATAATAATTACATAAATATATTGAAAATAATCGTGAAATATTTTTTAATTACATCACGCATCACTCTTGTGACTATGCTTATGGTAACCTCGTTCCCAGGGCTTCTTGCCTTTTGCTTATGGGTAATAAAACACGATTTATATCAATCATTAGAGACTAATTATATCGTAATTATCTTACGGCTTTTTCAAAAATAAAGTTTTATTGTAAAAAGTATTGCGTCATAAACCATCCTTACATCATAACCAACCAATAGCAAGAGATTTATTTATAAAGAACGAGAAAGATACTTCCCCCGTGTCTGATGTACGCAACACATTCATACGGCTAATATAAACTTTGTTTTCTTACATTCGGTATTATATTAAATAAATATTAAGACGATACTTGGGAACTACTGTTTATATCGATATCAGCAGAGGGGAAACCGAAAACTATAGTTGTTTTTTCTGAAAAAGGCTTTTTTCTTCCATCGTGACAATGAGTGGAAATATTGTTGAGAGTGAATCTGATGATGGTAGTTCTAGTGAATATGAAGAGGAAGAAAATGTTCAATCTGAGTCATGTGAAGAGGAGGATGAACAAGACGAAGTCAAAGAAGAATGTCCCGAGTCTGAATCTGATAAATTAAGGAAAGAGCTGGCTGATATTCCACTTGGAGAACTGCAAAAGATTAAGGAAACCATAGGACTGAAGAAATATAGTCAAGCTATGTTTGGTTCTTGGAAACCACAGTCTCTCAATCCAAAGAAAACTACTTCCACTGAGGAAAAGTCATGTTCAAATAAAACTGTTGCAAAAGAAGAAAAAGTGAAATCTAAGAAAAGTGAACCAGAAGAAAAATCATCAAAACTTAAAATATTTAGACCACGAATGGTTGTAAATAAATCTGGTAGAGCAACTCGAGATCCACGATTTGATGATTTATCCGGACATTTAAATGAGGATTTATTTGAGAAATCTTATGGTTTTGTTAACGACATAAGAAAAGAAGAACAAAGTTCCGTTAGAAAACAGATAAAGAAGGTTAAAAATAAAGAAAGGAAAGCTGAACTTAATACATTACTTCAAAGTATGGAGCGGCAAGATAAAGCAAAAAAAGATAACGAGACACGAAAAGAAAGAGATCGTAAAAGAAAAAAGGAGGAGTATGAATCAGTCAAAAAGGGGAAAAAGGCATTTTATTTGAAGAATTCTGATAAGAAGAAAATTGAACTTGCTGAAAAATATAGAAACTTAAAAGAAAGTGGTACACTAGAAAAATATATGAGCAAGAAAATGAAACGAAATGCTTCAAAAGAGAAAAGGAAATTACCATACATGAAAGGCAATTCAGAGAGCTAATCTTGTAATTCATTGAATTCAAAATATATGTCTGGAAGTCTGGAAGTCTATATTTTATTTATACAGCAGCTGACATATTAACTACACTTTGGTTACAGTTTCTCTTCATGCAGTAGTTCCCTGGTGAAAATATTAGCTAGAATCTTTATTAAGATCTTAATAAAATAAAATCAGATCCCTTTGTTAAATCTTAACTCAAGGCTTAGTTTCACTACTCATCACAGGAATATTATAAGATCTTGGCTTATATTTAGGTCAATTCTTTATTTTCAGGAAATTGTTTCGGATTCTGCAAGATCTTGGCAGGATATGATGCATCTTAAAATTGTCTGGATCTTTCAGAATTATCTGGACCTTTTAGAATACTGCTTAGCATAAGATCTTGGCATAAGATCTTAGCCCACCAAACGCAGTTCGGATGAGCTATTGCTATCACTTTGTGTCGGCGGTGGCATCGCCTGCGTCTCTCTTTTCTTAATAGACCATGTTCCCGAAGGGCTAACATTTTGAAATTCGGTACCAGCATTTGTGGTGATATTCTAGAAGGGCTTGCCAAAATCTTTTTGATTTCGTCCACAGTTTGCAGGCCAATGGACCGAAAAGGCGTGGTACCATCCTGAAATTTGGTTATGGCATTCTAGACAATATTACAAGACCGCCGGAAATTTTTTTTCAATTTCGTTATCTTGGAACCGAGTATTGGCGAAAAAGGGATTTTTTCAAAAGTGGCAACTTAATTTTTTTTCGAGAATTTGAATTCTGTCTATGAGGTTTTGACCACATTCACCTAAATAACATGCTAAAATGATAAGGGAGAAGTGGAGACTTACTGTAGATATTTTTTTTGACATTTTAATTTTCTATGAGGCTTTGACCATAAACGTTTATGGCAGACATTTTGTATGTTGAGGAATAGTGATGATTTTATGAAAAATAATTTTTACATTTTTTAAAATTTCAAGAATTGAAGTCTGCATTTTGATTTTGGAAAGCTCCCTTCAATTTTGAAATAACTATTAATTTTATATCCATTTAGTTTATTAGTAATACATGATTAGTAATTAGTAATTTAATGGCAATACCAGCCCTGGAAATAACCTCTGCTGATTGATTTAAATAACAATTGCACATGTGTTTTTAAAAAGTTTGTGTTATGATTGATTGAACTGGGTAAAAAACGCTAGAAAGTCTTTGTTCTGGTACATACATTGAACGAGTTATTTTCCAAAGGTTCTAGGTGTGGGCAGGTTTTTTTCACTTGGAAGTTGAAGATTTTTAACTTTCAAGCGTGCACGCCAAACTTTCAACCAATCAAATTTCCGAATTTTAAAATCTCACGTGGAATAACTTCTTGAGCGAAAATATGTGCTGAATAGAAACTGGGCTTTAAGTTACATAATTTATTCAATAATTGCGAAAAGATTACACACATACGAAACACCTGGACTCCAAAACAATAATAAAGAACATGTAAAGCATGGAAATTAAGTATGAAAAGTAACATAATAAGTCTACTATGCTTTAAAAACAAACAACATAAAGATGGTGGATTGCAGCGTCGTAAGTTGCACGAAAAAACAAACAAAGAAAAAGCATAAGAAGAGTCGAAGCATAAGCTTCGATTTGATTTTAAAAAAACCTGGTGATCATCATGATCGTAGTATAACCTTTTTAGGTGTTCATATATCAATTATATCAATTATGACCGACCGTTATTTCCAGGGCTGCAATACACAATTCAACATAAGAAGATATTTTTAATAAAATAACCTTATAAAAAGATAATGACTCCCAAATCAAATTAGTAATGTTATAATGACAATACACAATTCAACGGAAGAATATTTTATAATAAAAGAATCTTATAAAAAGATAATGAAAAATAAAGAAAATATATTCTTATGTTACATTGTTCTATTCTCAAGTGCTTTAAAACATCATGTAGTAAAAACCATGGATAACTTATAGTAATAAGGCTAGCAAAAAACATCCTATGTAATTAAGTGTAAGGTTTATACTGTAAGTACATTTTAAGCAAAATGCATTAAGTTGAAATGATATGATGTGTGCTGATGTATGATATATAATTTGTGTATGCAATACATATGTAGAAGTTATTTTTGTGCATTGCTTCAGGCTATGATATGAAATTTCACTACCCTCCTCCACAGTGATTTGATATAATTTTACCTTGATAAAGGTGTCCCAATTGTTTATTTAATCTGAAACTTTATAAACTTAATAAGGACATGAAATCCTAATGCCATGCAAAGTTTGTGTGTTTATCCTTGATACGAAATTTCACTATTCTCCTCCACAGTGACTTAACATAATGTTACCTTGATAAAGTTGTTCCAATTGTTTATTTGACCTGAAACTGTATCAACTTAAGAAGGACATGAAATCCTAATTCAAGGACATAAACTCCTAATGCCATGTAAAGGTTGGTGTTTATCTTGGATATGAAATTTCACTACCCTCCTTTACAGTGACCTGACATAATTTTACCTTGAAAAAAGTGTTCCAATTGAGCTGAAACTTTACCATCTTAATAAAGACATATTTTAAACACTGTATAATGTGTGTATGCAAATCATATTTTATGTGCTTAGGTTAAAACTTTCACTTGGTTTGGTTGGCTACTTTCAATACCTTTAATTATTGTTTGCTTTAAATTAACTCTTAATGAGATTTTTTAGTCAATATTAATTTATACATTAAAGATATAAAAATAACATAAAGAATGTGCGTTACTTCGCAATCATGTCCAAAAATGCTCTACCCTGCAGTTTTTTATCAATAACTTTTTTCATGGTGCATTAAAACGTCTGCCACAATACTTATTTCAAACATTTTTGTGGAAAAAAAAAGTTAGTGGTCGTTGCAGGTGTTCTCTGACCACACCCATTTCTGACCAATGTAGTCGAAAAAAACTGCTTTTTCAGTGTCAAAATCCATATTATATATAATATTGCATTCAGCTATCATCATTTCTGCTAAATTTAGGCGAAATAACACATTAAAACATGTGAAAATACGATTTTCTATTGTTTTCAATGAATTCTATTGTTTTGAAGACAATGGAAAACAATGACCTATTGTCTAGCAATTTTTTGACATTTTGGAATTAGGTTTGATGAGAACATTATCTGTAAGTTTCATTAAGAAATTCAAAGTAGTTTAGAAGTTAAAGGGGTAGGGCATTTATGCCCCCCTCCTCATCGTTCCCCCCACTCCCCGCAGATGAAATATGCTACCCAAAGGACCCCAGATGAAATAGGGTTAACCTTACTATCATTATTTGGTCGGCCACTTTTTTATTAGACAACGTTCCTAAAGTACTACAATTTTCAAATTGGTTTGGTAGGGAACAAATTGCGATAAATTTATATATTATAAATTCAGAAGAATTGTGCCCCATCTTGAAATTTTGTATTGGCATTCTAGGCAATTCAATTTCTTCATCTTGGGACTGAATCTTGTCACACTAAAAATTACAATGAGTTCCTCAGCTATTACTCTTCTGATAATTTTCATTACTTTAGTTTCATATTTTATCCTGCATACCATCATTTACAAATTAATTGTTGCAGTTCTTTTTGCTTGCAATGTAATTGTAGACCTAACAATAAAAACTTGATTCTTAAAAACTTTGGTTGCTATGAAGATGATAGTACAATACATATTTGTTTAAGACAATAACATCTAAAAAGGAGGATATTAAATCAACATTGTTGAAATTTAATGGCTTCTTTCTTCAAACTCTCCTCCACAAGTACTGAGAAAATAACTATGTACTCATGATAATTGGTATCTGTCCACTATGATGTTTTATGTTTTGTTTTTGATTATAGATTTCTATAATTCTATAATAATTCCCTCATGTGTCAATAAAAACCATTAAAGTTTAATAATTATTTACATCTTATTTTACTGTCATTAGGGATTTATACATTGACTTCAATCTTTATTATATTATTACAATCTATTACTTTTATAAACCATTATCATGGGAGGAACAGTGCATAAACTACTTATTGAGATTTTTACATGAAATGGTGTAACAGCTTTATGGTTTGACAAAGTTTTTAATTTTAATACATGCTACATTTTGTGTGTTATTATTTGTTATATGGTTTGGGTTTTTTTCCATGTGTACATAAATTACTTAAAAGCATATAATCATTGTGGGGGAGCTCAAAATGCACTCCATAGTAGTTATTTGCTCTTATTTTGCCTAAACTTTCAATCTTTGTCATTGTATTTTAAAAATTACATGTTAGTTTGAAGCTTTATATACAGATATCTTTCCAGTATTCTAGATTTTATTAATAAGTACCCTATTCCCCTGCATACAGGCACTGTACCCATAAAATACTTTTAACAACTTTTCTATTTTTATAAACTGAAAACTTTTTCTCAATGTCCTATTTATCCTACTTAATTTTAATACTTTAATACTTTAATATTTTAATATTTTTAATTCATGTACCAGGCATGTGGATAAAGTTTTGTAAGCTAAAACTTATGACAAAAAATGTTTGATATAGTTTTTTAATAAAAACCACAACTGATGCAAATTTATAAAAAAAAATGAAGGGATTTTCAGAAGAAAAATTCAGAATATATAAATAATTTATAAATCATTATAATGTAATCCTTCATAATATTGTCATAATTCTATTTCTCACGAAATAGGAGAAGAATTAAGGCAGAAAATTATTATAAAATTACTTTGATAAATACAACAGAGTAAAGAATATTGTGTCTTAAAATCATATCACATATCATGTTGAATGTCTGAAGTCAGTAGTTAGTAACATTATATAAATCTAATATACTCCATGATAACGTTTACATAATTTAATAAGGTTTCTGTGGTTTAGAAAGCATATTTTTAGATTACGTCTAGGCCATGAATATGTTGTGGAATTTGAATCTATTAGTGATCAATCTCTAATCTCTTTGGCATTGGACGGATAATTTGCTTTTCATTAAGAGCTAGCATACTAATTTATAAATATTCCATGAGCCGTGAATGACTTCAGGAAATTTGGGGTGAGATTTTCAACATGGCTGATCCATAGCAAGTTTGTTAAAATTGCATTTGGAGAATAAAGTTGGATCCCAGACTTCACATAATGTAGACATAATCTAAAAATGCTTGCTAAGTTACTAAAAAATATCAGAGGGGAGAATTTTCAACATTAGTTTTTATTCTGATTTATTTATGGGTAACTGATGCATATAAATACAAGCTTAAAATTTCCTGATTTTTTAGATTTTTCTGAAATTGATCGTTATAACATAGTATAAGGATAACTAATTTAATTTATAAATCACACAACTTCTTTCTTTTAAACTTCTGTGTATTTCTAAAGCTGTCTTACTATGTATTTTTTAGAACCTTGTTGTGTAGTGCTACTCTTTGTTAATCATGGAGAAAATCCTGTATAATATACAAGACAAGTTGAAGAAACTTCAAGAGAGAGCAATACAAAACAAAGCTTATGAAAAGAGTTTTAAACTCGATATTAAAGAGATTGATGAACTTCAGAAGGAAATCCAGTTAAAGCAATTATTAATTGATTTGTTAAAAGAATGGGACGGGACAGTCAATCAATGGCTTGAGGTAAACACTATCATACCAGCACTCGAAATACCTTTTACGTACTAACTTTCATGCATTCACACAAAAAGGTTACTTGCTGTGCATAATTTTGGCACTAAATTGTGTGCAAAAATTAATATGCATGAATTTACCACTCCAAATGAGTATAGTTATTTTTCATAGGTAGCCATTCATGAATACTAAAATATATGCATATGCGAATGTGCGAAAAATTAATACGTACAAAAATGTTTTTCTTGTTACGTGAATAATGTTGAATGTATTTGCCTGAAACAAAGAGTGTTGTATCAAAGAGCATTGTGTTTGATATTGATTGGTTTATTTGGTACAAAGCAACCAATCAAATTGCAAGATTGTTGACTTGTAACTTTTACTGCCAAATTATTGAACTGATCTCTAACTATGCTAGCTTTGAAGTTGGTATTTTGTTCACTTTTATCTTGACCAACCATACCTTCGATTTTAGCTTCCAATTAAGGAATTGGATCTTGAATACTTGAACAATCAAGTTACGAAATATGTTAAAACTGTTCTGAAACTTGAGGATGGCTTACA
>JAULBZ010005614.1:2952-13242 GCA_032360805.1 Neoturris breviconis
TCACCCCCGCTTATTCATACCCCACTTATTTGATACTGCAGAGCAATATTTTCTGCTTTACAAACAAATGCATGGAAAACTGTGTCTTCATTGATGTGGTCTCTAAAAGTGAGTAAACATGGTAATGATATTTTTATCAAATAGGGAAATCAGATTGGTATATAATTTTTGGAGTAAAAAGAAATGGTACTGGAAAGTTTGTACAGCTCAAGAAGCGTCTGAATGCAATAAAGCATATCCACGGAAACTAAGCCTCTTAAAACATTCTCGTGTGTGGTATAAACCGATAATTATGGAAACGAGGCTATTCAAAGATATTCATAACTGTGAACATTCAAATTGGGAGGATGCACTTCAACATTCATGCAGTTAGTTTGTTTTTTGATATCGGAAATAACAACAAATAATCAGTATGGAGGAGATATTTTCTTTTACGCTTTCTAACCTAAAAGTATGCTCAAGAAATACTCATTCACAGTAATTTTGCTACAACTCACACAAATTATGAGACATTTTGCGAATTTTAGCAAACAATACACGCCACAAGTAAAACGTAAATGCTAAAAATGACCACTAGAGGTCCCTAGAGATTTATCAAGTAGACTTAAGACTTTTTGAAAACTCGACAAATTATGTTGCTTCTAGCAGCCTAGTACCCAGGCTCTTAGTACAAATGCGAATTTTCGTGCATTTCGTCTTGCTAATCAAAATTTAACTATATTTGTCTAAGTTTAAATTCCGTATTTTTGCACAAATTTCACTTTGTCTCAAATATTTATGTGAGGAATTGTAGGAGGAGTGTTTGATGAACAAAATCTTCAGCTTTAAAGCTCAGAATTATATTAAAAACATTTCTCACCACGTGATGGGTATAAGACAATATAGAAGTTCTCTACTTTGGCAGCAAAAGCATAAGATTCAACAAACTTATACAGTTACATTCAGGCTTTAGTTAAATGTAAATTCTCTTCTGTATATAATGAAATCGAGATAAATCTATTGCTGAATTCATTTGCTGTCAAAGGTGGATAAGCTCTTCTCCAGTTTCGTACCCATTGAAACTCATTCTTCTTCTTTATTTCTAATTAATTCTTCATTTTCTACTGAAAATAATAACAAGAATACGGTTTATGCAAACTCTCTCTAGATATTTTGCGTAAGTCGTTGTGAACAAGCATCACCTTAGGGTGATTGTTCGTTTGTTGTTGCACCATACTTTAATAAACTATTTGAATACTAATTACCCTACAGACCAAAACGTGTGAGCATCTTACAGCTGAACACACTTTATCGCAAGATCAATTTATCGAATACGATAATTAATCTGTTCTTGTGCCGTTAAGAATTCCTTTTCGTTAGAACTAAAGGAGTCCCCTTTTATTATGGGTGACAACCCGGTCTCTTATAAACTATTCGTTCCATTCCAATATAGAACTATAATTTAATTGTACACAACCCATGCATTGTAACGTTTTATTAAAACATATCTTTAATGTTTTGTCTTATAGTATATTATATGTTATAATTTTGGTAATTATTTGTAACGTAGCTAATTATACTTCACGGTGTCAGCACATTTGACTTGAAAATGAATGCTGTCGTCAAAATAAAAATATGGATTTGTCGTAACTATTCAACCTTTTTACATGTCTTATGTACCTACTTGCAATCTTTCAATTGGCTTTTGTCTACTCGATGTGAGGAACCTCTGAAGTAGAATATTTACACCGAAGAAACCAATTCATTGTAGCTAAGGTCGCTAATATAAAACCATTTTGTAGTAAAACCTGTTTAAAGTCACCAGTAAAGACGTTGCAGACTTTGTACAAGTTTTTTCTAGTCTCTTGTTGTATTTCATCAAATGCATCTCTTTAAAAGCCATATGAACTCGGTAAACTCAGAGCAGGTATGCCAACAAAACAAGGTTCTCTGCCTTGTAAACGAAAGTAAACTCCACCGTTTTGATGAACAGTAATGTAAATACCCTGTTCGGGCTCTATAGAAAAAGCGTTAAAAAAACTTGTTTTACACACTCATTAATTACGCCTAAGATCGCCAAATTAAAATATACTCCACATTTGCTGATCATAGATTCGCTGATATCCATTGCAAAAGAAAGGTTAACCTAAGGTATATGACAATACACGGTATTCGGTTAACGTCATTGACACCTGCTATGACGTCATCAATAATGAAAAATGCACTAAAATGACTGTAGCGTTTATTTCCAAACCACTAATACTTGTAACATAAAACTTAGTACATTTATAGTAAACGTCAATGGCACCTGCTATGACATTACCAATAGTGTAAATTATTGTAAAATGTCTGTGGTCTTTCATATCCGAACCACTAATACCATAGATATATGCAAATACTTATGGCGTGAAACTTGAAAATATTATTGATTTGATGACGTCATTAGTACATCCTATGACGTCATCAGGAACAGTCGCTTTTGGTCTGTAAAATACACAATCTGGTCTGTAAAATATGAAATCCGGTCTGTATTTTTTAATACTTTTTTTATATTTCATTTAGTATTTTCATAATTAACACATACCTGTCTCAAAGTTAGCCTAACAACATCAAAGATCATTTTTTGCAAACATTTATATATTTAAAATAATTACCCCCCGTTCTGAATTAAGTTACCCCCGGAAAAATAACCTATAATTCAAAAAAAAAATTAATGGTCAAAGTCCTTGATAAAAGTTAGGAAAAGTCACCAAATTTCAATACCATACCATTAGTAAAAAGAAAAAAAATAATTGCCAAATGAAAAGGTCGCGGATTGAATGAATGAATGAATGAACATTTACGAATATTATTTGCATTAATCTTTTACTCTACAAACAAAACATGAAACAATCCTTATATCGCAATACAATACCTAATAGCTCGAACAAAGGTAAAAATCTCCAACGCAAACGAATTTTATAATTCTTTAGAAAAGAGATTTAAAAACACTATATGAAAAAGGTGGCGCGTCAATTAGGAAGAGGCGTTAAAAAGAAGGGTGTTTATTAGGAAGAGGCGTTAAAAAAAAGGGTGTTTATTCGAGGATTTACGGTAGCAATTGTATTTGATTGTTACTATATTATACTCAGCATGGAAAAATGCCTGAATTCCTGTATTTAGTCTGTGTATACAAGGATCCTTGGTGTATACGGCAATACAACTAATGACAACTTTCTTGCATGCTCTGATAAGCAGCTGTTTTAACAAATTTAAAAAAATGTAACTTCACTTGTTTTGTAATGTAGATTATGGACAAATAAAGTCAGAAGCCACACCAAACACCGTTATCTGTCACCAATAGGGTGTCTGTCTAAAAATGGTTTTGGCTTATTGTGTATTTACTGATCAAGTTATTGTTTGCATAAGCTAAGGTAAGGCTGACCATATATTCACGTAATAAGTTAAGTTAAGTGATAATTATCTGGGTTTTTTTGCTTGTTTATTTAGTTATCATCAGTACACCAAGGAAGTTTAAAACTTCCTTGAGTACACGTAGCACTATAACTGGGGAAAATTACGTACTGTTATCATATGTGGTTCGCGATATATTAGGTATTATTATGCGTCCAGGACCGCAAGGGTTTAAGAAGTCCATGTTTAATGAGCTTAAGTTTGTGGCACATTTTAAATAAGAAAGTGAAAATAGAATACACCCTTAACCCAAAATTCACCAATACTGAAATAGTGCATAGTCATAAATAAGGCAAACACCCCATTTAGACCACAGCTGGGATTTATTTGACCAAATCAGTTCCTATCTGAACCAAATTCTTACTGGGCTTTTTCTGTGATCCTCGGACACTGAAGGAGGAAATGTTTAAGTAAGAAATAGGGTTAACACGGTTATAGAATATTATAAGCTACTTTGGCGGTAAAGAAAATCTGATGACGTCCACATTTTCTGATGAGGTTTAATACAGTGCATAGTATAGCTTTTGACAAATGTTACAGAAAATAAGGAAAGTAATCTAAACTCTTCTTCTCCTTCTTCTTCTCTTCTATTACCTAATCAATTTGATGATGTCACCAGATTCTAAAGCACTGATTGCACTAGGCAAAATCTCAAAATCTAAAAAAATTATAATCTCCATAGATTTACATTTTACTTATTGGGAAATTGTATAGAATTGGGTCGCGTGACTGACCACCCGTTATGCCACGAGTTTTCCCACCTATTACGTAACCTAATTATTTATAGATCCTAGTTTTCTACACATCTATACTAATAAGGGTTTATGAGTCAAAATAATCCAATAATGTAGCTACAAAAATAAAATCAGGTGTTTTGGTTCAGATCTTGGACCAAATAGTCAGTTACCATTACAACAATTAATTCTGAAAAACTTTTTTTCAGTCCTATCCGATGCCCAATAGAATTTTAGTGTAATGCCTAATGTTATGGAAAATGAACCTCGTGATCCGAAGTTCGTAATTAAAATTCGCAAGCAATGTAAAGAAACGATCGTCCTGCATAGTATAGTATGGTTAAACACCGTAATTAGTTCTTTCTCAGGTGTATTACACAATTTTTCAATATTTTCAGAATCTATTAAAAATAATATTATTTCTGTTGCATTTTGAGGTAGCACTAATTTTAAAGATTTTCTTTTGGATCAGTAAATCAGTAGAGAACCTCCACACTTCGAATAATACTATTTTGTGCGCATGCATGATAGTTTTAAGCATTGTTCTTCTTACGGATCTAGAATAATTCACATCTACCATTTTGTCTCGTGGTATGCCAAAACCATAAACACAACTCTTAACCAAGCAAATAGATCGCTTTCATCATCAGTTTTCGATTGAACATCATATGTATTTGATATCAAAGTTTTTTTGGATTCCTTTTGTACCGAGCTGTTCATGCAAAACCTTTGTTTAAGTTGTACTCAACATCATGCGACTTTCTGCATGAGCACGTGCTAAAAGCTACAAGAAAATCCATGTCACAACATTAAAATAGAAAGGTTGAAATTTTATATTAAGACATGGTTTCATAAACTTATTAAATAATAATTAAATTTAATATTTAACCATATTAATACTGAGCTTTTTGCGAGTGCTCAATACTGGTGTTTCACCAAAAGTATGGAATGAAGGTTGAAACAACCCCAAGTATGAATATAGTTGATAAACATTAAAAAACCACGATACATCCTACTTCATGCTTCTTTATTACCGACCATATAAAAGGATTTTATTTAAGAGGTTTGAATATCTTCATTTCTTGAAGGAAGGAAGTTTAATCGGCTAAATAAGTTCTATATGGTTCCATAATTTTTGATCATGCCATATTTGCATAGCTTTATAATTGGTACAAGGAAGGAATTATAATCTCAAATCATATCTAGCCACTTTTTGTAAGGTTCCAAGCTTGGGATTAAGTCACATTGGCATAAGATCACACCATTTCAGCCAAGGTGACGTGGCTTTCAACCAATATAATGGCTTCATGCGAACGGATACGCCTAGTGGAAACCCGCCTTAAAAGGCATATAAAAGTCCATCAGAAAAACGGAATTCAGTTTGCTACAACACGAAGAACATTTTACTCGTCGTTTGCGGCATATATATTTGCTAGAACATTCGTACGGAACGTTTATCCATACTAGTAAATAAAATTGATAGAACTTTACATCACGTGTAATGTCAATCCCAGTGGGTAAAACCTGTTCAAAGTGAGCAGTAAAGACGCTAGAACAATGTCGAACGACGTTATTCTAGCGTCTTTACTGCGGAATTTGAACAGGTTTTTGCCTACTGGGATTCTTCTCGCTGATTTATCCGCCTAATGGAAATCAATCCTGAATGATGTTTGAAAATATGTCGAGTATATTTTTAATGTTGTTTCAAAATTCTCAGTTTATTCAATCTCTAGCCAATACTTGGTTCCTATGGGAAGAATTCTAATAAATGACCCCCTTGAATTACATAGAAGTAACAGATATGTTTCATCGTGTGAGTGGCTACTGATTCCGGACTCGTATATCTCCACACTCAGACTGTTTAGTTGTCACATGGTATTTCAAGCTGTGTGGAAAAAATAAACTTTTACTCGTCAATAGCTATCCTTTACTGTCAACAGACATATAGTACGAGGTTTATAACGTGAAAATCTAAAAAATACGGTTATTTACTTACAATACCACAACTTTCTTTTTTTGACTAGAAGTCGCTGCACAAAAAGGAAGTTATTGTATTGTAACAAGTTCTACTTTGTGCAACAAACCTCTTGTTTTTATTGTTTTATGAAACTATCCACGCTGTTCAGAATATCCATATTTGTAACCGTCAGTAGTATTTTACACTGTCAATTAAGAGTTCTAATATTAAAATTATATACATCCTTGTATCTTTAGTATATAGCGGTTAAAGGCAGAGAATATCATGGATTATGTATATTCCTATTTACTGGTAGTTTTAATAATGTTTGTGAAAATAACTCAAGCATTCACTGATGTTGAAAAGGTGATTGTAGCTATGGTTGTTGGGAGTTGCGTTGGTTTCAATATTATTGTTTTCTTGGTTGTTTTGGTAAACATGCAAAATTAACTATGACCATCGACTCTAGTGATTCATACCTCATTCTTGTGTGATTATGTTGTACTCGTATGGTAACACGACGGTAATTCGTTTATTTCTTTTGAAATAAGAGTATGTAATTACTGCAGAAGGGATATTTAGATAAATTATAAATGTTATTTGCGCATAATGTTCCCCACAGCTTTGCAGAAGAAACACACAACAATGTGAGGGCATTGTGCATAGATAACTATTCTGTTTTTATTCAAACATTACATTTTTTAGCTATTATGTTTGTACAATCAGCAGAGCATTTTTTTGTTTACATTACCTTTAAAAATTCCCTCCTCATCTTTTGGATATACCTGGAAAACACCATATGTGGTTTTGATAGATAGTTTCTAACAAATTCAGTACTGATCATAACTGGAAACCACAAATTGGTGTTTTAAATGTATTTTAAATATATTCACTCACATCTTCTGAAGGAAGGCAAGCAAAAAAAAAAGTGAAGAGACTTTGCTATGTGCTATGTGTAAGAAAAGTCCCATTGCACCGTTTTTAAAGAAGATAGAGTCCTATTTCTATTTCTCTACACTATTCAGTTTTTCTATGCATTTTCTAGCTATATAGAAGTGACTTTTTAAAGAATTGATGTTTATACTTTAGGAGGTGCTATTTAAATTATCGATAGAAATCTCAAGGTTTCCCCCTCCACCGCCTTCAATGTTGATTTCCTGCATGTACATAGCAAATATGAAGACCAACATTGAGATTGGGGGAGGAGGCATTTGGGAGGGGAAGGACAATGGAATATTGGAACTTGTGTTTTTATCATAATTTAGCTGCACATTGCAGGAGGTAGAATTTAAATTTGAACAACTTAAGTTATATTTGTTTTCTTTGCCTACGGTTTTTCTTAACCCTATTCATGCCATGGGGTGACATCTGCCCTCCTCCCTGCCGCATTTACTTTTGATTGAATTAGAAGTTTTTTTTCTTTTAGACAAATTTTCCACAAAAAACATTTCAAAAATCCGTCGCAATCCACCTTTACCACGCTTTTTTTGAAGGTCACCAGTACCAAGAAATAAATTTATTTTTGTGCATTTTTAGGCTTTACGTTTAAAACCCAGAAGGAAAAACTTATTAGGAAAAAAATTTCCAGGTAAAATTATAAAATGATGACGTCACTAAAAATAATAATGTCATCAGAATTTTTTGATTAAAATTACCATTACGGTTGGTACTAATATACTACGTTTTATGGTGTAAAAGCAATACCGAGACCTCTAGGGGTGGAATCCGCTCCCTAGTTTTGAACAGCCTAAAAAGTCTAGCAAGAATAGGGTTAAACACAGTTATTATTGCCTAATGCCCATGGATAGATATCTTGCGTGGTTCCTAAGAGTCAAAGAGGTTTCTTGTTGCCTCTACCTAAGGATCCTTCGTATTGCAAAATTACTAAAGATATTCTCTCTTCATGTTTAAGTCTTTCCTTGCCATTGCTTGGGTCTTTCCCATGGCGTGGGTCTAAATTCCTTAACCCGTTTCCACCTGTCCTAGCCTGTGTTCCTCTGCTAGCTTTCCTTTTCGATCCTTAACTTTTGAATATAATGATAGACCCACACTCCGCGCAATCCTTAAATTTCCAGTGTTACCGTTATATAGGGGATTGTTTACAGTCGGAAATCGGGTAAAATCGGGTAAAATCTTTTATCTGCGTGCATGTATTCGTCACGATAGGACAGATGTATTTTTCCTCGATAGGGCAGGTGTATCTTATACTATTATTGTGGATATAATAAATAATATATTTTAAGATTATGTATTATATGAAAATAAAAGCTTTATAAAAAAAGTGTTCAAATAAAAATAAACTAGTTGATTTCTTCCTGGGCAAACACTTGTTCAAAGTCTGCAGTAAAGATGCTAAAACAACGTTAAAAACGTTTTTCCATCGTCTTCACTGCAACATTGAACAAGTTTTGGCCCATTGGATTTCTATTTTCTACCAGAGCATTAATCATTAATCATATGCCAGCATGAATAATAATCTGTTTTGCACTGTTTTACACTTAGTAAATTGTGCCCTTAGAGCATAACATCATCATATAAGTAGAGCTTCTTCATTCACGGCAACCGACAAAAGATAACTTATGGTCAGAGATGGAGGTGTTCTTAAAAATAGGTGTTCTAAGGGGGTATACTGGCTAGGAATTAGACCTGTTCTTACTATACGAAAAGAAGGCACAGCTAGAGATTTGACCTGTTCTTGATCTGTAATTCACCTCCTGTCTGAGAAAATGAGCTGTTCTGAGCTAGCATCTCGTGGACTGGGAAATCAATCCGTTTTGAATAAGAATCCGAATAAATTTTCCGGCTGGAAATATGATCTGTTCTAGGATAGTTATTTCTGTGGTTAGCTGGGAGGTGTTCTTATGAGAAAAAAACTGTACGTTTCAGTAAAACCTACTTTAGTTTGAAATATCAACTGTTATTTAGACTAGATTCCTGTTTAGCTGGAAAACGCAGATGTTCTTTAATGCACGTGTTATACTAAGAATAATCCCGAAAGGGATGCTAGCTGAGAATAAGAACACCTATTTCACAGAACACCTCCCTGTGGCTACTTCTGTGTATGGTTCCTCTGGTGCTGCATGACAGCCTAGTACCCCTGTTTTTTGGGATGTTTTACTTTTATCCATGTGCCGACTTCCGCGCCAGGAAAACACACTTTCCCGGCGCTAGATAAAACTTATTTTTTCTCTATGTTATGAATTATCTTGTGTACAATAAAAGCCACTTTATGAATGTGAAATGGTGCATTTATGGTTAATTTCTACTGGGCCAAGTATTCGCTACGAAAGCCAAAAGAAGACATTCCATTTGTAGAGATTGACCTCACACATAGTGTGACGTCTATTTCTACTAATGGAATGTCTTCTCTTTTAGCTTTCACAGCATAACAGAGATCTGCTTTCTTTTTCTTTTTTTTTCAAAAATAAAACAAATAAATTATTAAAGAGTTTTAAAAATAACTGCAAAGTGTAAATACACCATTGATGTAAAGCAGCTTCACAATGTGTGAAAAAGAAGTTTAAAAAATAGGTCTTCTAAAAATACATGACAAGAAACGTGTCGTTTATAAAATAATGGTTGTCATTTGAACCAAGGACTGTTTAGCTGCAAGTGAGTAATTTTTGAGGTTTCCATATTATCTCCTTACATCTTAACTTCATGTTGTTTATGGCTAGGCAAGTTATATATTATTCTTGATTCACACCGTTTTTATTTTTATTTTCGCAAGGCACTCCAGTAGGCACTCGATGTCTAACAAAATCGACGTTTTAGACGTGAAGTGCGTTCAGGGATGTTCATTCATATTCAGATGATTTTAAGGCGATTAAATTATCCGGCCGACACGCAACGTTTTTATAACGTAAATAAGACGTTATTTTGAGGTTCTCACATTATTTTCAACAATACCAGTAAGAATTTACCCATGATTAGGATCAAGAAAGTTAGAACCTTAACAGGAACACGGAACTGAAGTAGCTATTATCGTTTCTTAATTGATCAACGTTCAATTCTCCAACACAACTATATTAACCCTATTCCTACTGGGGGGGAGGGGGGTTGTTTCAACCCCCCCTCCCATACTTTTTTTCATAACTTTTGAATGAATGGCTCATACGACTAGAAATTCTAGCACTTTTCATATAATTTATCTAGGATCATTTTGAA
>JAULBZ010005615.1:0-13240 GCA_032360805.1 Neoturris breviconis
AAGCTATCCACAAAGTCGGCAATTCAATTGATTGCACAGTAGTGTTGGCGGCAAGGTGGCGTCAAGTAGGAAACTCAAAAACAGTTTACCATTGAAATTTAGGTTAAGATCTAAAAGGCCAAATTCCTTTTGTCGCTGTAGTAATCATTGTCGAACCTATCCTTGAAGTCAGTAGGAAGTGCGACAAGTTCAGGCAGACCACATTTTGGCAAGCGAACAGCAAGACCAAAATCTCTATCATCGATAATTTATCCACCAAAAAGGAGGGAAGGAAAACAAACAAAAACTGATACAGAATTGGACGTTGATTTACAAATTGAAAAATCGATAGACAATAACAATCCAGAAGTTGGTTCTAAGATAACACCGAAAAACTATCAACCGCCTAATTCCTGGGAACCTGATAGTAATCCCACTAGGAACACACTACCCTCCCCAGTTGATACTGAACTTGATTCAGACGACACTGATAAACTGTTATACACACCTTTATTAGGAGGAAGATCAACATCAAAACCTAAATCAATTGATTTAGGTGAAAAATTACCAATTGGAAATGGAACAACAAGGAAGAGAAGGCAATCAAGCTATGTCTTACCATGCTATAGCACTAATGGCGCCGAAACAATTTTCAAACAAAGAAAACTCGCTTACAGACGCAGAGTTTATATCTAAATTTGATTCATATAAACGCATAAATAAATGGAACAATTACGACGCTGCACTCAATTTTCATATTTTCCTAACTGATGGTCCAGCGAACTGGTATATGACGTTAGGAGAGAATATAAAAGAAGACTATGATCTGTTGCGGGATTTATTCCTAGAGAACTTCTATTCGACAAAAAAAATCCTTTTATAATACGTTATCTATGTTCAGCCGACAGCAAAAACCAAACGAGTCGGTAGACACGTACTTATCTGACACTCATATTAAACAAATCATATTTATTAAAGGCCTTAAACCCAATTTAAGAGACTTCACGAAAACAAGTAGACCAATCACATTACTAGAGGCCATTCAAACAGCGAAATTAAAAGAAAGCTTATTATCGGAACAAAATTCGCAAACAGCATTTGATAACAACACACTAAACCTTATTTCAAACTGTCAAGAATCAACAGAGAAGGGTGAAATGAAGGCAATGGTAACAGCAGTTACAAACATGGTTGAAAACCTAGCCGAGGTAATAGAAAAAATGAAGGTAGATCAGGATTTCCCAACCAGGGATCAATTAAAAGAGTAATACTGACCCTATTCCTGTAAGCATTCGTTGTTTTTATTGCAACAAGTATGGACATAAAGAAGCCCAGTGTTGGTTAAAGGAAAGAGACGATAATGCGTCATATTCGCAACTCAATCCTAGATCAGAATCTTACAATTTGAACTAGTTGACAGGTAATAAACTGACTAGAAAACCTAAAATTAAAACTTCATTTCATCAAGGCAAACACCGACAACTGTTATACAAGGACTCAAATAATTTTTCTAGTACACAGTATAAGTTTAATAAAAGAGAAACCTACAACAAGTCAGTTAGACCATGTACATTGGCGAATAAATATTCTAGAAACTTTTATCGAAGTTTTTCATCACAAACGTCAAATAAATTCTGCACATTTTGTAAGAAAACAAATCATATGGATAGGAACTGTTGGACAAAGAAAAGATATGAAAAACAAACAAAATTGAAACAAACAAACAATGTATCATCTAAAATTTATATGAATTCATCAAAACTAAATAACACCCGTGTCTCACGTAATAGTAATAATGTGCACAAAGACAAATTAGGAACTATCGCAGAAGAAAAAGGAGAAACCATGGAACGTAAGAATAAAAATAAAAGATGCTTAGCTAGAAAGGCTAGAAACAGGGTATTTATTTTAGATTAAAATATTTGAGAAAATTTATTGGTAAATTTTTGTAGCATGACTTGATTTTTATTATTGGTCTATTTTATTTATTTTGTTAACTGGATTTCATTTGTAATGTATCGGCATTCTTACCTAGATTATGGTGATCGGTGGTACTGTCAGGTTTGCAGATGTTTCAGGGTTTGGATTTTCGAACTGGAAGTCTATAGTCATTAAAAATGATGGAATGTTCGATGTCCAATGGCCCAAGGTGAATATTGATGGTAATTGATCGGTTAATGTCAAGTCGGGGCTGCATTGTGCAGTGCCATTAATGTCTCCAGAAAAGTAGCATTCGTATGAGGGACCTGCGATGAAATTGGCGATAAGTATTTTGTAGTCGGTGTTTGTTACGTTTAATTGGATGGGGTCCTGGTGACGTACGATTATTTTCTTTAGGAATGCATTTGTGTTGGGTTGAATGGTGTAGGTTGAGTCCATATTGACGTTGAATCGTGCATGAAAATTCCGAACTGGGTTGATATTTAATAGAGCGAGCAGGTTGTGGTTTAATGGTACATTCCAGTGAAAAATTCTTGGTGGTTGTAAATGATGTTGGCGATTGTGTGCTATTAGTCCCATTTCCAAAACGCATCTTTTTGGTGAATTGTGAACATGTGCTATAAGGTTGATAATTTCTGTTGTCAGTGCGATTGTGTGCGGTTCAAGAACGCTAAATCGTAGATTTTGTAGGATTTCTTTTCTTTGTTGATCACTGAGATCATGATTGTGCTGTTGAAGCCATTGTGCGCAAAACATGACAAGAGTGTATTCATGGGAATTCAATGTGTCCATTTTTAACAGTTTTATTAGCGAGTTATAGGTTATTTCGTGTGTAGAATTCTTCAGTAAGGTGCTAGTGTTTCGAGCTATTATGTTTTCTATATATTTGATGGTTATTTGAAGATCAGAATTGTATGTTGTTGTGAATTCCAAGAGTTGTATGACTTTGTGCATTTTCAAGATATCCGTGTCTGTAGCTTTGGTTTCGAGTTCTATCCATAGTTTTGAGTGCAAGTCGTATATTCCTAGTTGTGCAGAGAGTTGATAGAGGTAAATTTGTTCTTCCTTTGTCATGTGTGGCAGAGTGCCCTTATTGTAGATATATTCAAACATTAGAGTCACAGTCTTGATTTTGCACACGTGGATTTTGTAAACTGGCAAGTTCTCTCTTGTTTTGGTAGATGCGTAATGGTAGATGTGCGAGTAGAAAAACATGCTCCAGAGCGTCAGCAATTGTGTGTGTGTTTTGTAATACCTTTTTTTTTTAACCCTGAAATGGCCTTAACAATCACATCGGATTCCACTCCCAGCTGTAACATGTTGCTCACTTTATTTCACTACTCTTTAACTTTAATTTTGTCCAAATGGTTTCCGATGTAATTGTTGTATCTATTTATTTAGGAATTTGTTTGTTTGTTTGTTTGTTTATTTTCCAATTTGAAGTCAATTAAATTTTTAATTTTGTGTTGTTGTTTCTCTAGAGGAGGCGTGATCAATCTCATTCACTGATCGTTCATGTTTAAATATTTACCAAATGCGTGGCGACTTAAGAATTCATTAAAGTGGTTGGTTTATGCATGCTTAATTCTTGTTTGGTTTGTGTATGGCGCCTTGATCCATATGAAAATAAATGTTTGTCCCGAGTTTCATATTATTGTTTGTTTGACATGTGAGTACGTTTTCTTTTCTTTTTTTTATTAATTTAAACGTATTGAATTGTTGATCCCGTGATGAAGACCCGTGCACGCGTTAGCGCTATAATGATAATAGCGCTAATAGCTAATAGCGCGAGTGCAAATAGTGTGCATATATATATTTTTATAATGATTTTATAGAAGTCAATTTATTTTTTTTTAACACGGCAAAACCCGAGAGGTCGAATAATAAGTCTGATCGATCCTAACTGGTCAACCGGTGCATTCGTTTTTATTTTATTTAATTCGCTTAGTTTAATTTTTTTTTTTAATTCGTTTAACTCGTTTTGTTTTGCTTTTTTTAAGTATTCACAAGTGCTTAAAAGAATTTACATTTATATCCTCAATCTATTTCTTGTGTTTAGCACATGTGACACAAGTTTCTGAATAAATATTGTTTTCTTTACCATTATATATCTTTTTTGGTTTCATGTTATCGGGAATATCAGGCCATTCTTCATCTTCCTTTGATTGATGTCGCAATCTTAACGTTTTTATTATTTTATCTTTAAAAAGTACTAATTTTGTTAAAAGGATTAAATATACCCATATGAGGAGTCCAGATATACCACCAAAAATATTGTGTATAAAATCTCCTACTCCTGCACCAACATTTTTTAAAGCTATTCCCGAAGAGTCAATTATAGTTGCTGTGCCTTTGGATGCGCTTAATAAGAGTCTGGAACCTCCTTTGGAAACCCCTCCAAATATCTTAGTCATCGTATTGCCCAATGTATTTAAAACCGAATTTCCTGCATTTGCGATTGATTTTAAGGTGGAACCAAGTGCCTTGCCTATTCCAGCAAGTAAACTACCACCTCCAAAAACATGTAGCTCGTTTAGGTCATCAAGCGCCCAAACGTTTCTGTTAATTATTTCTAGAACCGTAAGATGATCGATGTTCTCATTATTGTAATGGGTCAGATTTAGATTAAACTCTCGGGGTGGAATTAGGTCCGTTGTAATACTGTATTTATTAGTAAAAAATTGTTGTATGCGCAAGGTTCCATTTGCGGATACGTGATATAGTGATCCGTTGTCCGCTTCTATAAATGTATACCATGGTCGGTTCTCGCATGGAATTTTCAACGCATGTGGCACTAAGTGTCGGTCGGTCACTCTTAAGAACATAAACTTTTCCTTGTGAAATATATATACTGGGATAAGTGAATAGCAGGTTCCATTGATTTTTCGGTTCCAGATTATCTTAAAATCGTGGACCGTCTGACACTTGTGTAGTAGTATAGCGTCCCCTATTGATGTGATTTTTACATTATTTTTATTATCTAGAAAATCCACATATGTTGATGGGAAATGATGGAGTACCCATTTCTGAATTTTTCGAGTTTCAGTACGAAGTTTACATTGTATCTTGCAAATGTTGATGAAATTGTTTCGAATGATATCCATCGTGACCATTATATGAGCGCTAAGTAAGGCTGATGCGATATCCTGTTTGACATGTTTGTTATATTTTATCGATTTTTCATAAAATCTATTGTGAATATGGTCTTTTGTTTGAGTGCTATTTCTATGAATGACATATCCATTATCCAGTTGAAGATATCTTTTTGATGAGGACTCAAATTGTATCGCACCTCCAATATCTAAATGTGGAATCAACACAAAAGCGCCCAACCTTTGTATTGTATAGTTTCCCAATTTAGTAAATTGAGTGAACACGTGTTGTGTCTTTTCCCATACAATTATTGTTTTTGTATTTTCTTTTGGCAGGCAACTAAACTTGATATAGTCACAGTGAGTTCGGGTTAATGATTGATGAATAATGTTGTTCGCTCCTTGAAGGTATCCGTGATAACTTTGAACACTAAAATGTGTAAAAGTTATTTTGATCGAACGCATCCATTTGCAATTATAATGGTCTTTCGTATGTGTTGTCAATAGTCCTGGGGATGGATTATATAATTTTCCAGTTCTGTAATACCTTTTTTTGTAAGACTCTATGCATTCCTCTTTTGACACGTGGACGTATTCTATTTGTTTACTTACTGTGTCCTTTGTAAAAACGTTTTCTGAACAGTATAATGTCACTTTTTTTGCGTTGCAATAATAAAGATTAATTTTAGTCGTAGTCACGGAAAATTCTTCTACGATTCCTCTAAAAGTCTCCACTTTTCCCATGTTTGAATTGATGGCTTTATTGCATTCTTGCATCTCGTTTACTTTTTGAATTCCTACATGATTCGTATGAGAACAATAAAAAACCTTCGATATCATTTCCCCTGCTGCTATTCTTTGGAAATTCCACAACCATATCATTATGAAAAACGAGGCCCAGCGGTATAATCCCCACGCATTGTTTTTGGTTGTTTTCATTTCCTGTGCGGAAATGGTCAAACATCTAATTTGGTTTGTTTTGTTTTTGAAATTACTTATGAGTGTTTTGTCCAGAATATTATCTTCACATTCCCAGGTCGACTGACTAAGAGGGTATGAAAACCATTTCACTTTATATTCCTTAACTCCTTTTTTTGTTCTTTCTTTCAAAATTTTCTCTGCTTGGTATATGTTATCTTGAGTAGTGTCCGTTGTTTCGATGACTGGTTTGACCAACGGCGGAAAATTTTCCGGGGGAAAAAATTTATCCGGTATTTTTTCAAATGGTTTGTCGGTCTCTTCAGGTATCTCATTTGGTGGCTGTGACCTTTCCGTAAATGGTTTTAATCTATTGGCGTGGACTATATTTGACATTCTTTTATTTTCTATTCCTAGTTGGTAATCCACTGTTCCAATTTTCTTTAAAATAACGTAAGGTCCATACCACAATGATGACAACTTTTTTGCGGTTCCTTTCTTTATTTGAGGATTATATAACCATACTTTATCTCCTGCTTGATACGTAGCATCTTTTGCTTTTTTATCTTAATTTTTTTTTGACATTTGTTGTGATTTTTCGATTTGTAACTTAGCCTTATTTTGTGCTTCTTCGATATTTTTTAAGGTTTTTTCAATGTGAAATTGAATGGAAGTACTTTGTTCCGTTGGTGGCATTATGGCACAATGTACAGGTAGTCTAGGTTCCCTTCCATATAATAGGAAATAAGGACTATGAAATGTACTACTATGCATCGATGTTCTATATGCCATGAGTAAAGGTTTTAGAAAAGAACACCAGTTGCGTTGTTCCTTGTCTATGTACATGCTTAGCATATTTGCTAAGGTCCCGTTAAACCTTTCCACAACTCCATTTACTTGTGGATGATAAGCCGATGTGAATTTTTGGTTAATATTTAATAACCTAGCGATTTCCTTAATTAATTCTGATCGGAAATTTGATCCTCTGTCACTTAGAATTGTACGTGGGCATGAATGCCTATATACTATTTTTGATAAAAACTTTTGAGCCACAGTTGCCGCTGTATAATCAATTAATGCACTAGCTTCTACCCATTTAGTAAATAAACATGAGAAAACAATGACATATTTTTTTCCAGAAGTTGACATCGGCAATGGTCCAAGTATGTCCATGGCTACAACATCCATGGGTCCCTCTACTGGCATTGAGAGCATTGGTGCTCGAAACGGATGTTTCGGGTGTTTTCGCTTTGCACATTTTGTGCATGAATTGCACCACTTTTGTACCGCTTTGTACATATTTGGCCAATAAAAGTGCCTCAAAAGTTTGTCATAGGTTCTCTTTTCTCCTAGATGTCCACTAATGGGATGGTCATGATGCCACTGTAATAGTTCTGGTTGAAGTGGTGTTGGAATTATCAATTGTTTATATACACTATCTGTTATTTTCGGATTAGGGTGATAGAATTGATATAATATTTCGTTTTCTCCTAAAACATATTTGTTAATTGATAACAGTATTTCCTTTGCCTTCTTTTCGTCTTTGGGCAAGGTTTGTGTTTTTAGGTATTCCATAATTGGTTTGCAAAAATCATCATTATCCTGTAGTTTCTTTATTTCTTCCATGGGAGTGGTAATTTCTGGTATTTCAATTTGTTGCGCATTATGCAAAATATATATCGATGTTTTATCGTAGTTTCTACGACTTAATGCATCCGCCGGAAGATTTTTCTTCCCAGGTTTATAATATATTTCGAAATCATATTGATTTAGGAAAAGAGACCATCTACATAAACGTCCATGAGGATTTTTTATTTGTTTTATATATTTAAGAGGTTGATGGTCTGTGTATATTTCAAACTTAGTTCCATAAATATAGGATTTGAATTTCTTGATAGCGTAAATAATGGCACATAATTCCTTTTCTGTTGCATTATATTTTGACTCTTGTGGATTTAACGCTCTACCTCCATATGCAATAACCTTTTCATTTTCTTCATGCATTTGCGATAAAATAATACCTATAGCTGTATCTGAAGCATCGGTAGTTATTCTAAAAGTTTCCGTGAAATTTGGAAAAGTGAGCACTGGTGGATTTGTTAATTTTATTTTTAACTCATTAAATGCATCCTGAGCTTCCTTTTCCCAGATAAACTTAACCTTTTTTATGTTAGTTTGTGTAACGGTCTTGCTATTGCTGCAAAGTTTTCAATAAAGTTACTATAATAAGTTGCGAGTCCCAAAAATGAGCGCACTTCTTTTGTCTTTGTTGGGATTGGAAATGTTTTAATTGCCTCTGTTTTTGATGATTGTGGTTCTATACCTTTTGCTGAGATAACATGACCTAGAAATTCTAAAGATTCTTGAGCGAAAAAACATTTTGATGGTTTTAAGGACAAATTTGCATCTTTTACTATTTGGAAAATCTCCTTGATATCTTTTAAGTGTTGTTCGAACGTTTTTGAGAATATAATGATATCGTCTATATACGGAAAACAGTTCTTTCCTATTTGATTTTTGAATAAAAATTCCATCAATCTTTGGAATATTCCAGGTCCATTTGTAAGTCCAAAAGGCATTCGGAGATATTCAAATTGTCCAAGATGACAACAAAATGCACTCTTTGTCGAAGCCTCCGGTGTTAATCCTATTTGGTAATATCCACTAAAAAGATCAATACTTGTAAAATATTTTGCTCCGTGTAATGATGCTAGAACGTCTGATATTATTGGCAATGGATAAGCGTCTTTTCTTGTGATGTTGTTTAATTTCCTGTAATCTACTACAAATCTAGTAGTACCATCTTTTTTATTTACCACTAATATTGGAGATGACCATGGACTACATGAAGTTGTGATGATTTGCTGTTCTATCATTAATTTGATATGTTCTTCTATTATTTGTTTTTGTTTTGGTGAAACTGGGTATGGGCGTTGCTTAATTGGTATTGCATTCGGAGTATGGATGTCGGCTTTAAAATAAGGTGTCATTTTTAATTCGTATGGGTTTGAAGCAAATAATTCGTGATTTTCAACGATTACATTTTGTAGCGTTGTTATTTCTCCATCTTGTAAATGGGAATATTTTTCGTTGTTTTTTCTAACATTTATTTTCAACGAAATTACAGCAGGATGGCTCGTATCATATTTAACCGAAATCGGTACATGCTCTTCTTTTATTATTGAACATGATGTGACCGGTGTCTGATCCAAGACGGCTACTGCAGTATGTGCATATAGTAAAAATGGTATTGTTGATGTGTTTATAATTGAAACATTTATTAGTGCTTGTTTTTGTAAACTAACTTTCATGGGAAACATAATTATCTCTGGATTTTTTTCTTGAAATAAGGGGTTAATTCTTATTGTGTGCATGTTTTGCTCTGAAATTGGAGGTAATACTACCCTGACAGCATTTTTTGAAAATGGAAGTAATTTTATAGTTTTAAAATTCCTAACTTTGTTAGCGTTCTCAATTTTAGGTTGATCAATAGCTTCATGTGTGTCTGATTCCGATTCTTCTGGAATGGTTAGTGTGATGCGTGGTTTTGCAAAATCAATGATTGCTTTGTATTTTTGAAGAAAATTTTGTCCTAGAATTATTTGTGCAGAGACATCTTTAACTATCACCAATGGTATTTTCAACGTATGGTCTTTAATCTGGAATTTAACTTTAATTAATCCCTTAATTTCTAATTTAAAGGCATTTGCTGTTTCTATGTTTTTTATTGGGGACTCAAAAATGTTAAATTTTTGAAATTCCATTTCTGTTTCTTGGAATTCTGATGAAATTACAGAAATATCTGCGCCACTATCCAAAAGTGCGTTGTAAGGCTTTCCGTTTATCCAGAATTGTATTGAATATGCAGATTTGGTGTTTTTTAAACGTTGTATTGGAATAACTAGCTGGTTATTTTGGGTCGGAGATATTGTGTCAAGATGATTTTTTGAAGTTAAAACATTTAATTTAGCTACATTGGGGTTAAAGGATACCCGCGTATTATTCGCATTTGTTGATCTTGTTGTGAAATCCTGAGCAGATGGATTCAACGTTTGTGGCTGGTTAAATCTATTTATGTTTTGGTCATTTCTTTGTTTTGCATAGCAGTTTTGAATTTCATGATTTGTTTTCTTGCAATACCTGCAAAATAAGTTAGTATTTCTTTGTGGCGTTGGTCTGTTGGAATTTTCGATTTGACTTTGATTTGAGCTTCTAAAGAAATTGTTTGGATTGGTTTGGTTGTTAAAATTACCCGGTCGGTATCTGTTTTGTCTATTGTTAAAAATATTTGGGTTGTGATTTATATTTTCCATAAACGTGGACATTTTATCGACCATTTTTGTAACAGCTGTAATTATTGTTTTCATATCATCTCGTTCTGCCGGTTCCTGAAATTTTGAAATAAGATTTAGAGTAGTACTATCAATTCCCGTTGAGCCCTGTTCCGATTGTAGGCTTTCTTTTAGTTTAGCAGTTTGTATGGCCTCCAGTAATGTGCTTGGCCTACTCGTTATGGTAAAGTCTCGTAGACTAGGTTTAAGACCTTTTATGAATATTATTTGTTTGTGAGTGTCGGAGAAATCTGTTCCAGAAAACAGTTTATACAAATCGGTTAAGTAAGTATCGACTGATTCATTTGGTTTCTGTTGGCGGCTGAACATTGATAATGTGTTGTAAAATGAATTTTTATTCGAGTCAAAATTTGTTAGAAAAGAGTCTCTTAACAAGCCATAATCCTCTTTTATATGGTTTTCCAAGGTTCTGTACCAATTTGCTGGACCGTCCGTTAGAAATAGATGGAAATTTAACGCGGCCTCATAATCATCCCATCTATTTATTCTTTTATAAGAATCGAACTTAGATATAAATTCTGCTGCTGTAAGTGTGCTGTCCTTATTCGAAAATTGTTTTGGTGTCATAAGTGTAAATGCATGGTAAGGGTTAACTCTTTCTTCACGGTCCATTTGAGTCTGTTTAGTCCAATTCACTACGTTATTTTTTTTTGATTTTCCTCCTAATAAAGGTGTGTACAACAATTTGTCAGTGTCGTCCGAATCACATTCTGTATCAATCGGGGATGGTAAAATGTTCTTATTTTG
Source organism: Neoturris breviconis (assembly GCA_032360805.1). Lineage (NCBI taxonomy): Eukaryota > Metazoa > Cnidaria > Hydrozoa > Anthoathecata > Pandeidae > Neoturris > Neoturris breviconis. The sequence continues at coordinate 11,030 of JAULBZ010005615.1, forward strand.
TATTACACTTGGTTCCCAGGAATTAAGTGGTTGATTTTCCCTTTGTCTTGTCCTTTGGTTAATTTGTGGGTTGCTTGTGCCTATGGATTTCTCAATTTGTAGGTCTACGTCCAATTCGGTATCCGTTTTATTCTCTCTTCTTATCTTTCTTCTTTTTGATGGATAAATGATTGGCGGGAGAGACTTGGCTCTTGCTGTTTGCTTGCTAAAATTTTTACAAACTAAACTTTCAATTGAATGATGTGATCTTGGATGACTTCCTATTGATTTTAATGATAGACTTGATAGTGAATCGCTACATCGACAAAAAGTCTCTGGTCTTTTTGATCTTAATCGAAATTTGAGTGGCAAGCTATTTTTTAGTTTTTTTATCGACGCCACCGTTACTAATTGTTAATTTGCAGTATCTAGGTAACATAAATTTATGACACCCAGATACCACAAATTAAAATGACTACAATAATAGTCTGTCCTTTTCTCCTGCTGGTTTACTAATTAAAAGGTATTTCTTAAAATTTACTTTTTCTTGACTTTGCAGTTTTATTGTGAACAATTTATTAATTTCGTATTGATATTTATTTTGTGAATTCAATTTGCGGATTGGTAAAAAATGTGCAGATTTGTCGCGCCGTTATGTATTATGCTTTTTTTTTTTAATATTTGATGAAGATTTTGAAGAGGCTTGTATATTTGATGAATGAATATTTGATGGAGATATTGATTTCGATTCCGTTACGTTGTAAACTTTTAATTGATATGGGAATTTTGACAGTTTCAAAACACTGTTTCCTAAATGTGTTTCCTTTTTAAAAATTGATCAGTACAATCTAATTTGATCTTGAATGACACCTATTTGTTTTTAAATAGTTGCTAATGGTGTTTGAGTGCTTCTTTAAAATTTAATGAGTAAACTTATCCATCTTTTAGTTCCGTTTTAGTTTGGCGTGGAATATCCTCAGTGTCGGATGAAAGTATATTAGCGTGGATAAAATATGTAAAAATTGAAAACTAAAAAGTATATATTACTATACTCTGATGTGATTTCTCTCATCAAAGTTTTGTAAAATAACTTTCCTTTTTGTTGTTGTTGTTGTTGTTGTTGTTGACCTCGGTTTTCGTATCCAGCGAGTATCCGAGCGACGAAGTTCGAGGTGAGAGGTACGGTATTTCGATCGTTCTTTAGGTTCTCCACCAGTGTTATGTCGGCGCGTGTCCCAACAAAAGCAGGAATAACTCGAGAGTCCAATTCGATAATATTATCTCAAATTTAAGTGTTACATCCGATAATAAGTGTCTAAGATTAGCTCCTCCCTCATCGATCCGGCTTTAGCTACCGCTTGACTCCCCTCTCTAGTTCGCAAAATTGCTGCCTATTTATAGTGTTTTTCTGGATGAATACTAAATGAATAGTATAATCGTATTCAATCCCGCATAATATTCGCGCACAAAATCTCGTGACTTTTCTAAATGCGATTTAGATTTCTGAATGCAATTTCTGCTGAGTTGCAAGAAAGTCCCGTGACTTGAATTGATTTCGTTTGAATACTATTCTGTAAAATTTAATGGACGCTATCTTGAATTGATAAGTTCCGTAAAGTTGAATGGACGATATCTATTTTTAGATTTTGCTTAGCGAATCAAAACGTCCTATATTCATATGAATCCACTGCGCATACGCTTTGATACAGCTTGTTGGATACTATTCACCATTAGGAACGCTGATTTGACCTCATGCATAATTAATGACTCTGATCAAATATTGAAAACTACTTGACCTCCATAGGTCAAAACTCCGGTCAGAATCCTAAGCCAATCGTGCTGCATGACACTCCCCTTAACCTAAATGAAAAAATATTCTGAAAGAGTATTTTTGCAAAAAAAATCGCCGATGATGCCGCTGAGGTAGAGGAGCTAACAATATATATATGTACATAAACATTCAAATTAACTATATAAATAAATTTAAATAATTTATCATGCTTCTTATAAAGCAAACTGTCAGTCCTCAGTTCTATGGATAGCGTCTATCAACTCTTGATGAAGCGACGATTGTCTCTTCAGCTGCTGACGACGTCGCTCGTATGCGTCCAATTTCGTCAGATTCGCTGCCTTCTACAAGCGAGGTTGCGCGTCGTCGTCTTGTCGACGATTGTCTCATCAGCTGCTGACGACGTCGCTCGTATGCGTCCAATTTCGTCAGATTCGCTGCCT
>JAULBZ010005616.1:0-13239 GCA_032360805.1 Neoturris breviconis
TAATTAGATATAATATTTTTAAAGAATATAAACTGAACTTCCCTGAGTGTATGATAACCTTTTTTCTTTTAACTATAGAGCACAGATTTTTTCAAAACATAAAGTTATCTCCAATGACGTCACAACTCATACATGTTATTCTGAATAAAAATAGAACTTTTGAAGGAAGCAAATTTATTTTAAAACATTTAAGTAGCTATTAATTAGATTTAGAATAAAAAAATATTCGATCTATGCTAAATCGATGACGCTGAATCCACATTTTCCATAATATTTTTGAGTGGACCACTCCTTTCTAAGAATATATGGATTTTGGACAAAATATACTATTTCAAAATTTAGTGATGACGTCATTAGAAAAATTAAGAACAGTATCGACGAACACATCGCGAAAAACTAAAGCTTATCGTCCGTATGATGCCTGTGTTGTTAATAATGAATTCTTTCACACTGTGGAATACATTAGTCGTTCAGGAAATGTATAGGGTATTTTTAATTAATGTTACAATAAGGTTGATAAATTATGTTTTCCAAAGAATAAGAAATTACACACATTACTCGTCGCTTGAAAAATTAGCGAAAATGGACTATATGTACGGGAAAACATGCTGTAACTTACATGAGTAGATATCACAGTTTGCGCCTTTCGACATCGAATCACATATACATCTATATCCGGGTGGTTCGCATTGATCAATACATCTTCCATATACGCATGGCTTCTTTGACAAACATACTCGACCAAGCTATATAGAAAGAATGTCAACATGGATGATATCCTGGTAGGGAAGAATCTTAAAATAAAACAAAAAGCAATGATACTCGCGTGCAATACGACAGTTAAGGGAAACATTTGTTTTCGTTTCATTATACTTCGCAGGTTATATTTTAGGGAACGACCTCTATTCTCAGATGGTCATCACACAATAATTAAAACAATTAATTATTCTTAACTTTGTAAAGGCCAGGGTCGGCAAAAATGCACCTCCCACGATATTTGTTTAATACACAACTCAAACTGGCATCTTTATGTCTTTTATTATGTATCCACTAGACACATATAGTTTATAACCGTAGCACAGGTACTCCTTGCGATAAGGAGAATATCAGAAACCCAACAATCAAAAGTTAGTTTTCGTGATCAAAACCTTCATTACGTTTGGTTAGAGGATGGTATGGTAATGGAACTTTCATCAGTTTATTTATCATTCCAGTGCCGTAACCATTGCGGGGGGAGGGTAATGGGATACATTTGTAGGGTTAATGGGATATATTTCGCTTGTGTGACCTCTGTTACTGAATGCCCGATGCCATGATTTTGTTTGTTATTGTTGTCACTCGCATTTGCAGTGTTCTAACTCTTACTCTTCTTTCTCATGTCTTTTACAGGATGATGAGAGCAAACATTCATTCTCTTTAGGTTTTCAAGAAGTAGTTTCGGGTAGTAACAAGATTTCGCTATTTTTGCTAAATTTGACGGACTATTCTGACGAAATTACACGTATTTCTGAAAAACACGGAAGCTTCATAGTATTTATCACCTTTCAGGAACTCGAAACAGAATGTTAGAATAAGTTTTCGAACAAAAGTTAGCTTTTGGTTTTCAAAGAAAATATCCTTTACAAAGCCAATTTCACACCAAGTTCCACGACCATGTATGCTGCTAATCTTGAGATCACTAGTAAGGGTGGATTCCGCCATCCCTCAGCCACTTCAAACCGTCCAAAATCCGGCCTAAATGAAGCTGAAGGGAGTGAAAGGAGAAATATAATTCTAAAGCAAGGAATATTTAATATAAATTTAAGGTGTGACGTCCAATTTCTAGCAACGGAATGTCTACTTTTTGCCTTCGCCGCGGATTTTTTGTTTCGTTGTAATCAACTTCTATATTCTAATCAATATCAACTATATAGAGAACAAAGTTATTGTAAGCAGTCTAAACGATCTGGCATTTGATTAGTTTCTTCATTTAGGGGTCCATGTAAATGTAAATGTCCATTGTCGGAATCCTCGATGTCAAAAGTTACGAGAAGTCCCTTGAGATTTATATCAGAGATCGAGTATATCGAGTATAGGCAGAATCTTAGTCCTTCAGGCAAACTCAACAAATCCTATTGTTTCCAGTGGCCTACAATTCTAAATATTTGAAAAAAATGCGGATTTTTGCTCAAACTTCCGTTTGTTTTAAATATCTTTTTTATAGCGTTTTTCGTAAAAAGGAAAAGATTACCGGTATATCTATGTTTTTAAATATTTTGTTAAATTCAAAGGCTCGAAGTGATGCAAAAAATAAATTTTCCACTTACATTCATGACATTTGAAGCAGTCGTAAAGAAAGTCCAACCATGCTGTTCTTCTAAGTAAGCTTCATCTTCTCCAACCGTGTCATCATGAAGCAAACACAATCCTTCTACTATGGACACACTGCAAGACTTACATCTTGCATGCTGTATACAAGCAAATATGCACACTTGTGTATTTGTATAAGGTATAGTGAGGGTGACACTATGCACTAATTTGAAATTATTTTTTACTACACTGAAGGTACCAGCATATTTATTGCAGCTTGGAAGGCGTAATATATCTCCACTACAATATTGAAAAATAAGTGTTAGTAATATATTCATATTCATATTAAAGTAACCAATCTATGATGGCTGACTGGGATACTTGTGTAGTGTTCGAGAAGTATGCATTCGTTACAATCAAGAATCTTTAGAACAACATTTAACCAACCAATCATAATCCTTCATGTGCGACTAATAAATAATTAAATTGAACAAACTTTAATAATTAACTTTAATCGATGTACATTTCACAATGAATCATTCGAATCTCATGAATTCATTGGATACACACAATTTGAATTATATTTAGTAACAATTTACCATTGAAACACGTACATAGCTAAATAATATCGAATCTAGTTTAATTATTAATTAATGATTAGGGGTGAACTCAATACAAAACCTTAAGTTATTCCACAACTCACGAACATATATGACTAAGGAACTCATGCAGGTAATCATGAAAAGATCGAGACTAAACATTTGGCTAACAAAACTAAACCCCTGAGCACATAGCAGCTTGTAAACGACAGAGAAATTTGGGAGTCAATTTTAATCGACAAGCTAAAAAGTCTATCTTTGGTTATGCCAAGAATAAAAACTTCGGGAAAATTTGCACGTTTATTTTTTCAGAAAAACGTACCGTGTGAATAATGATAGAACTTCTTATTACAAATGCTGAGATCATAATTCTTGCATTCACCTAATTCTCTTCAACAGGAAGATGTCCTTGATGAATACAAGGGTTTTGGACGACAAAAAAGGAAAGGTGAAAGCTATTCTGATGGATTTAACGAAAGCTGCCTGCCTCATGGACTACTAATAGCTAAACTGGATTTGGTCAACGCAGTCTTAGGTTACTTTACAGTTACTTTAGAAATATACAATATAGAGTCCGCATTAGCTCAACACTCAGTAAATGGCTTGAGTTGCTTTTGGTAGTCCCACAAGGATCTGTCCTTGGGACCATTCTGTTTAACATCTTTATCAATGATTTGTTTTTCACAGTAACTGAGTCTAACATCTGTAGCTTTGCCGATGATATCACGTTCTATATATGTGATCCATCTATAGATCATATGTTGCGTCCTAAATGCAGACATGACGTCAAGCTCATCATGCGTGATTCAAATGCAGACATGACGTCAAGAATGCGTGATTCAAATGCAGACATGACGTCAAGCATGCGTGATTCAGATGCAACGGTTGTTCTGATATTTCTAGAAACTGTGATTTGTACACATTCTATCAAACAATATCAGTATGTGCTCTAATGTTGTAAAATTGCTTGGAGTAAATACTTGCTGTCAGTTAATCCTCACATTAAAGAAGTCTTCGAGAAGGTTTCTCAAAAGACAAAATCTCTTGTGAATCAGAACCAGTCTGAAACGGATATATTGATAAACGCGTATATATTATCTTCTTTCAATTATTGTCCTCTAGTATGGATGTTTTGTAGCATGGTATGGTATGGAAATTTTGTGATTTTTTCCCCCTAACTTCTTAAGGATTTGGATGATGAAATGTTTTTTGGATATTTCATAATTCTGAAAAGAAAGGGTAATTTTTTTTGAAAATACAAAATGTTGTTAAAACAGTTTCTGTTAGGTGATCTTTTCAACAGGTAAATATTGTTTATATAAAGAATGAATGAAATAAGTGGGATTTTTGAAAACTACAGACCAGATCTACTGTTCCTGATGACACCATAGCAGGTACTAGTGACGTCACTAAATCAGTTGTTTTATGACAAAGTGTTTGTACTTAGTTGTTGTATAACTTTAGTATCATATCATAAGCGTTATTGGTTCGCAAATAAAAGGCAGTTTTTATTTTTCAACATTTTACAAACCGAAAATCCAATGTTATTGATGACGTCATAGCAGGTACCAATGATGTCACAAAGTCGATTTATTTTTATCAAAGTGTTCATATTGAGTTGTTCTAAAACTGTAAACAAAAAGTTTTTCAAGCAAAAATAAGATATAATTTAAGGAAAAGTCCCAACAATTTAGGCCATTCGTTAAAAAGTTATGAAAAAAATATGAGAAAAGGGGGTATTTTTGGCCATATAATGACACAATTAACAATGATCTTCTGAAAATCGCATTTCTCGCTGTTAGTTTATCTGCTTGATTCGTGAGAAATTTGTGAGAAATTTGAAGAGATAATGGTATCCATGTGATGTGACGTCATAAAATATTTCAAACATCAGCAACGATTGAAAGATAAACTTTTGAAGTTAGTGACGCAAATTTGAGCTTTTTTCGTGCGTTTGACAAATATCAATTAATGAGGGGGCAGACATTATCTCAATTTCGGAATAGTATATGAAATCTGAACAGAAATCATTAAGTCCTTACAGAACTATTCATTTCTTTAGTCACAAATTAATGTATTTTATTTGTATCGTTTAGTGTTCAATTTTAGATTTTGTTGTGTCATTAAGTGTTAATTGCGTCATTACCAACCAAAAGTAATATTTCTTGGGTTGCGTCATTTACTGCCACAAGTAGCTAATATTTATTTGGTTGCAACATTTACTGTTGAGTTGCGATATGTGCTGTTGAGTTGTGACATTACTGTCGTAAGAAATAATGATGTAAATCATGCACTAGAAATTTATTTATATTATCTGTAAAGTAAAGAACAATTTTCTTTATTTTATTCGCAAAATATTAGAAGAGTCAAATAAAAAAAATGAATTCTTGTGACAGAGTTCGTTAAATGCAATCCATTCTAAACAGTTAATGACTTTATATTCGAATGGTACCCAGTGGGCACATGACATCGGGAAAACGTTAAAATGACGTCAAAACGCGTGTCGTCGTTTTGACATTAATTCGACGTTAGTTTCACATTGTAATAAGTTATTTTAAGTTTAGATGGATTATTCATGACGTCACATGTTTATGATATGGCGTCATATACTATCAAAAGTTTATATCCTTACTTTATATATGAAATAAATATACCGTCAATGTTTTAATAATTGCTGAGTCAGCTAAATTTTCCTATTTTGAAATAAAGATCCCATGAGAATGGTAGATGCAAATTGAAGGTATTATAACAATTTTAAAGAACATCTTTTTAAAGTGTATCAATATCTACCAAACTATAAAGATTAAGAAAATCAAAAGCACATTTTACAGAGTTGGTAAACAATTATGAGTATTTTAAGAATTTTGATAATTTCTTGACGCCACAAATGAAACATAAATTCGGAAAATAATGAAGAAGTCACTAGAGATTTATCATCTTTTAAATACCATTTATATCTTGAGAACCATCCATTTTTGAAGATTGGGGTATCCATTAACCCCAAACATTTATGATACTGTTTTAGACCATTATTACATTAGCAAGTATATATCGAAATATGTTTGCCAACGTCAGCATTTGTTTGCAGAAATCATCATTCATTCATTGGCCATTATAATGTTGGAGAAAACTTCAAATCTATCTTTATCAAGGGAAGGTAATGATGTTTGTAAACACTGTTGGGTGTTAGCAGACTAAACATTCATATCAGGAAATGCTTGAAATAGATAAATATACTGAAGGTTACAAGCTTGTTAAAAACTACTTATCAATGATGTGACAAATTGCTCCCAATATAACATGTTTAGTGAAATTACCTTTCATTGAGCCGAAAATTACTCACTTTCCCAGTTTTTACTCGATAAGGAATTGTTTGGCATGTTGAGGTTTTCTTCGACTTTCATAATTACCTCAATGTGTTAAAATTATATTGTTTTATTATACACTCCACCACATATGTTTTACAATATATAATAGGGTAACGTTCTATAGAGGAAAGTAAATGTCAATAACTTCATTCCAAGCGAAAATATAGATAGGAAACATTGGTAGATGTTAGGCGTATTTACAGGTCGTTACAAGCTCAAAATACTTTATTAAACTATAGAAAAGTTACACAAGCATAGACATTAGGTAGGTAAGCATGTATTTAGCCTCAAGACGAGCAAATCTTCAGTCGATTGTGCTTTTGATCAGGAGGTCATGACCGAATTAATTTATCATTTGCTAGAACCAGCATTTTACTCTAAACTGTGAGGATGTTTCCTGTGGGATCGCTCCCATTCTCCTCCGCAGAGTCTAGTCTTACAAAATTTTAAAAATGTGAGCGAAGATAGCATTTAACTGTTTTAATATATTGTTTATATAATATATATATATTAAGAAATTGTTCATAAGACAGTTCTTTGTTTATAAGACATTTTTTTGTTCATGTGGCATTTTTTTGTTCATGTGGCATTTTCTTGTTCATGTGGCATTTCTTTGTTCATAAGACATTTTTTGTTCATAAGACATTTCGAAAGAGAGAGGATATATCAAGTGAAAGAAGGTGAAAGAAAGAAAGGTGTTTGGTGAAACGAGATTTTATATGGAATCCATAACTTCATCCTGCATAACGGAGTCAATAAATTAAAGTTAAATATAGCTATGAAACTGTTTGTCAAGATATCCTAAATATGTTCATTACTGTAATCATATATCATACAGGAAGTATTAATTAAGCAAATTGATTATCAAGTACTGATGAATACGTGCGTGTCTCACAGAATGAGGACTAAAGAATACGGACCCGTATAGCTCCTTACACAGTCCGTATTCTACAGGCTTTCATATAGTGCCAACATTTTATCTCCGTATATAAAAAATATTTATGCAGAGAATTGCGTTTGAAAGACTAAATGTTAAATAACAAACATCAATACCAATGGTGCACAAAAAGTAAGTTGTTTGAGCAGTCAACACTTCATGCATTTGTGAATACACCCAATAAAATACTTGTCTTTCAATTGGATTTTTTCTCTGATTAAAATCAACCTTAAGAACACATCAGTAACTAAGCGTGGGTGTACCACTATCTTTACGAGAGAGGTAAGATACAGCCCAATTCAGCCAATCATATCACCGAAAATGCTTCTTTATGAAATTCTGGGTAGGCGATATATTTAGATTCGTTTTTAACTCGCTGACTTATCTCAAACTGTTTGGTCGAATAGAAAGTAGATCAACAAAATATAGCTAATGCTAGAAAAGAGAATTGTGAACAAAGATAGATATGAAACCCCGAACTGATTGGCATACCGGAAAACCGGGACCCGGGACCCTTAGGTGGGACCCCTTAGGTAGGACCCCTTAGGTGGGACTCCTAAGTGGGACCCCTAAAGTGGGACCCCTAAGTGGGAATCCTTAAGTGGGAACCCTAAGTGGGACCCCTAATTGGAACCCCTTAGGTGAGACCCCTAGTGGGACCCCTTAGGTAGAACCCCTAAGTGAGACCCCTTAGGTGGGACCCCTAAGTAAAAAATAAAAAATAAATAAAAAAAAAATACTTTTTTTAAGAATTATTTTTACTGATTTTTTTTTTTTTTTTTAGTTCAGATTTTGAAATTGTTAAAAGTTGTGGTTATGGTATTTCTTCTTTTACTTTGTGTTCTTTTAATCGGAAATATTTTTTCCTGATTTATAACCTCGTCCCAAGGCTTCCTCACCCTTTTGAGAGAGTGACTCCACCCTCCCCTCTCCTTTCTCCTCCTCCTCACTAACTCCAAAGGTTTTTCCAACCTCGGGGTTTTTTATATGCTATTTTTTCCAGGGTGAAGAAACCCTGGTAACGAGGTTATAAATTAGGAGAGAAAAAAGTCCAGACAAAAAGAACGCTATGTAAAAGAAAAAATACCAACTAGACTTTTGAATTTATTTTTCGAAAAAAAATGAAGACTAAAGAAAAAAATCTGTGTGAAAAAAAAATTTGAGTGGGGGAAAAAAAAATTTTTGAAAAAAAAAATATCTAAAAAAAAATTGTTTTGGAATTTTTACACTTAAGGGGTCCCACTTATGGGTTCCACCTATAAGGGGTCTCACTAAGAGTCCCACTAGGGGTCCCACCTAGGGGTCCCGGGTCCCAGTTTTCCGGTATGCTGAACTGATTGGCTTCGTCAGACTAGCAGGAGATGAGGGCATTGTGAATTCTAATGAATCATTGTTTAATAGTTCAATTTCTCTCCGAGTCTAGCGTTTCTTCCAGCAATAAACCAAAATAACAAGTGTCTGACATCCATTGGTAGGAGAATTCGCACACGATAACCCGAATATTTTGAAATATCTAGTGATTTTGAGGCTATCGACTAACTATACAGGTTTAATCAAAGGTCCAGTCAAGATAGTATACCTTTTGTTCACCACAACATTTCGCGATTGCTGTCAATGGAGCAAAAACAACTTCGCAAAAATAAGATAACTGGAGATATTTGCATGTTCATGCGGAACATCTTTGTTTCACTTAGTTACTAACAAGCATACATGATAAATTTTAGAACTTCCCTAAAATTCACAATTGATATAATTTTACGACACCAACTAATCTTGAAGGATTATGATTTTGGCGCCAGGTTTTCCGTGTGTAGGAGGTGCTATAATAAATGAATAAGCAAAGATGACGTACTTATACATCCGCCAAAAATAAAAACAAACGCGTAGTAATGTCAATTAGTAATGTCAATTAAACAAAATGGAGCAACTTCGCAAATTAAATTTATTTGGGACTATTTTTGGTAGGACTTTCTGTTTCTGTGGGGTGAAAAGTGCTCGTTTATGTCTAAAATCTAAAATTGCCAATTGTTGCACCTAAATCAAAGAACAAACCATTTCCACAAGTGACAAAACTTAATATTCAAGATAACAATTGCAAATATCTCTTCAAAGTTTTGAGAATGCTCTTCATATATCATCTCCCGTTCTACATGAAACCTTTCATAAGCCCAAAATACTTATTAGCACATAGAGTAGTACGAATATAAGCCCCTCCTCTATGTTAGCCTTAACCTGTGTATAATCGCACAGGATTGTATTTTGCCAAAAATACAATATCTTTTTATAGTAAATGAACATAACGATTTGTTTTTAAATATGCATTAGTTATTCTTCATTAATTTAGTATCATTAATTCCAGACAGGAAGCTATTGTTGTTTATAATCGGAAGTAATTAGAAGTAAAATGTCCTCAGGGAATCCACATCAGTTAGAGGTTATCCGACTGTCAACTATCCGACTGTCAACTAAGTTAACTCACCGCTAGAGATATGGGAAAGCATTTCTCAAACCTGCCCCCATGCCAGTATGGGGACAGTCGGTGGCTCCTAATGGCTGAGTACGATGCATTTAGAGCGCATCGGAGTGGTGTATCGATTTTAGTTTTTTGCAGCGGGATTTGAACTCCGACAGCCCTAGTGAAAACGGAAGGTGCGTACCACTACATCATTGCCGCATGTTTGTCGTTAATTTAATACATACTTCAGTTATTTGTCAATACATATTAAAGCTATACGCTAGTATCATCTGCGAAAGCCGTGAGAACTTTGTCTCGATAATCCAATAATGACTTTATTTATTATGTTACCTATGAATATTTTCGAAAATGTTAAATTCGTGCTAAAATTCGAAATTTCTACTTCGGCAAAAGGCCTTAAATTTTGATTAGCAAGCCAAATGATATAAAAGTTCAGGTTGTTAGGAACAACAGAATTTCTCGAGTTTGCAAAAAGACCTTAGATCCTAAGCCCCAAGTCTCGAGTTTACTCAATATATCTCAGGTAGTTCTCGTGGGCTTATTCCACATTTATGCTCCTGGAACGATATGCAATTTTGTGACTTTTTTTGAAAACTATTTACGGTATATTCTTTAGCCATGCGCGCGGTTTTTTGGACAGAGCGACAGAGCGACTCCGTCGCGCCCTTACCTGCATATTTTTATTCAAAAAACTTCATAATATTTTACATGAAATATTATACAGTTCTATCTTTCATTATAGTAATAAAAATAATTTAAGATAACGTCTAAGCCGACATTACGTTGCGGAGTTTGGTTCTAGTCGTGATTCCCTTAATATCTTCGTATTTCGAAATCGGCTTTTGACGAATACGTTAAATATTGTTTTTATCATGAGGATATTTTATTTTAAAATTAGTAACCTTGCTCACACTGACCTTCCAGTAACAACGTTAAGATTTTTCATAAGCGGAACGTTTTGAAATTTTTTATATAAACGTCACCACTATAGTTAATTGCAATTGTGCATGACCTTATTTGACTCATAGTAGGAACATTGTTCATTGACTCAATAAGAGTAGCAACTATTATAGTTGTATTATGGCATGTGCATAACATAGCCGTTGTTTATTGATACAATAAGAGTCGCAACTATTATAGTTGTATTATGGTATGTCTATAACATGGCCGTTGTTCATTGATTCAATAAGAGTTGCAACTATTATAGTTGTATTATGGTATGTGCATAACATGGCCATTGTTCATTGACTAAATAAGAGTAGCAACTATTATAGTTGTATTATGGCATGTCTATAACATGGCCATTGTTCATTGACTTAATAATAGTAGCAAATGTCAACGTTTTAGCCACAGGTCAGTTTTTATAGGGTCTTTAACCGAGTTTTATCATACCTGTTTATAAATATTATAGCTTACGAGAAATACTTGTGGTGTACCTAATTACAGTTGGAATTAATTAATTGGTTTACTATATCATTAGTACACAGGCGATGCTAAGGCACCACGGTTTTTCGTCCGGGAAATATAAAACAAAAAAGATTCGGAGTTTTTCAGCCAGGCCGCCATATCATTGCCAAAAAAGTGTAAAAACTTTGCGTTTACACCACAGTTTACATTGTTATTTTAAGAGAAAGAAAATCACTTCACGAAATTTATCGTACATTTTCTTTTATTTCTCACATTACCCTCGCTCTCCTTCATGTAATAGCTCAACCTCGATCCCAGTACTTCTTCTCTATTGACGTCTAAATCCTTGAGAAAGAAAGAAAGAAATATACTTTGAGGGTTGTTACCTTGCACTCTCTTTAATTCGTATTTGAATGTTTGCGAGAACTAAATTGCGGTTAAAAAAACCCCGCGAAATATTAATGAATTATAGCCTAGCTTTAGACTTTGTAGCCCAGTGAATGAAGAGAAAACGGTATGGAAAAAAACCGAGCAAAAAAAAAACAACGGGAAGAACAAATATCTTTCTGACTAAAGTTCCGTCCCGTAAATTTCGATTTTGCAAGATTCCAGTTTTCTCTTCCGATTAATCCTGATTCTGGTAAAATTATAGCCAGTTTAGCATAGCCTTTCATGCGTTCTCTTAAGGTATACGGTATGTATGGTATCTAAACAAAATAATAGAAAAAGGCAAATCAGATTATCCTAGACTGGAGACGTCCGTTTCTCAAGAGAGCTATAACGGGAAATCGGAACTTAGACAAAAGAAAGAAACTCCCGTACTTATCGCGCTCACCTATCTCGCTTCCCGTTTCCGCTACGAAGAACGCGTGAAAGGCTAAAATTATCCCTGCCCTTTTCGTCTGTTGACCTCCCGAGGCTCGGTCAAGGAGCGAAATAAATACAATAAGCACACGTATATGTGTTAAGTGCGGAGTTTTATTCTCTCAAATCATGTACGACTTTTCAAGTTCCAGGTTCCCAAGCCCGTTCCCAGGGTTTGAAAACGATACGATCCTTATATACTTTACAGGCTCACACATCTGAATCCAACAGATATATGAATTTAACTCTTTAGCCGAGTTTTTTTTGTGTTTTTCTTTTAAGTCAGGTGTCTGATCTGGATTTATTTCCCGTGCGTATGGATCGTTCGTTTGGGGGCGGTGGCTTCTTTTTACAATATGCATGGGTCTGTTTACTCTCTTGTATCTGTTATTTGGCAATATTCCTGTTGCCCATAGCGATGGGTATGTTCCATCTTCAGTGCCGTGTTCGGGCTCTATTGATAGTCTTAGATAGTTTCGTGCCGTGTAAATTCCGATTTCGCCCGATTCCCGTTTTATTTTCTTAGATCCACTATTATCCCTGTCTCGGGTTTGTGTTCCTCCTTTGCCGTTTAAAATTGCATGCTCACTGATGTTGAAACTATTCACGGTTACTACTTATTACTTTTTACTACATTTACTACTTTTATTGTTATAACATTTTAAAGGCTATTTTTGATTTGTTGGACTTATTAGTTTCTTGAAAACTAGATTTACTTACTTACTGCGTTAAATGAACGTTTATTACAGGTATATTTTTACCCGTATCATATATAATCGAGAATCTATTATAACTGCCAGACATCACCTGTGGAGGAGCGTTTCTTCGAGTATAGTTTGCGCCTTCAAACCTTTAGTTATATTCAAGTTAAGCAACGCAAACCCAAAAACCTGTTCAAAGTCAGCAAAATAACGTTAGAACAGTCGGCAGGTTTTTGCTTTACGCTTGATTTACACTTAACTTTTCGTCAGCCGCGACCGCACTTTTCGCTAATGACGCAATCTTTTTTTCTGTTGATTTGTTCTCCAGCGAAAAAAAGATACTGACAATGACAATGAAAGCGAGTTTGATGAAGAACAACTCATCAAACAAGTAAAGAGTAAACCAATACTTTGGAATATTAAATGGGCTGTACTAAACCGTGCTCCCACCCACTTCCATCCACTCCCACCCAAAAAATGTTCACTCCCACCCACTCCCACCCAAAAAAATTTAAATACAACCCACTCCCACCCCCAAAAAATTCAATACGACCCACTCCCATCCACTCCCACCCAAAAAATGTTCAATACGACCCAC
>JAULBZ010005617.1:0-13239 GCA_032360805.1 Neoturris breviconis
CCGACAAACTTCGACACATAGCGAAGGTTAAAAATGAACGATAGAATTTCAATTGTGTTTTTTTGGCTTTTATAGTATGAGACCAGATTTTTTATCATTTCCAATAATTGCAGGGGTAACAACACCCCTTTTGTAACCACTGATGCAAGGGTGAATATCCAGTACTGTGTGTGACACAAAATGAATGTTTTTTCAAAATATATATTTTAAATCTGGATTATCTTGATTGGAAAGGAGCTATATTTTACCAAATTATTCATTGATAGTGCTATCCATGCTATCCAAAAATAATAAGGGGAAGATTTACTCAATCCTTTCTTGATTTTATCGAACCGTCGAACCTCTTGTCTTCTTCGTTCTTTACACAAGTTGTATTTGCATTTTCTTTGCGAACCAGATGAGTGGTTGGTTCGACATTAGAGAGGTATACAAAGATCAGATATCTCAGTGAGACACGATGTTATCAAAGGTGAAATTATATATCATGGAGATTTTTACACTCTCCATAATGTTTAGGACATAGTTTACCACGTTTGAATGATAGTTTACCACGTTTGAATCTAAAACACTCTCTAAGCTTATATAAATCACGTGAACAAAGCACGTACAAATCATGACAACTACAGTCGGTGAGAAAAGTTATGCACTAGAGCAACACTCTACGTGAAGGTTGTGGGATGTCGTTTACCAGCTCCTTTAATGAATGTTTCTATTAAAGCCATTAAATTAAATTTTTAGTCGTAATATTTTACAAAATAAACGTTCTTACCCATGACGTTAACTTAGCGAAACATCGGTTTTTGTCTTCTTAATTCTTCTTACTAAATTATTCTGAGCGAGTTATAAGCATTGACCATATTAGTTATGAGCGAGTTATAAACCAGTGACCAAATTAGTTATAAGCGAGTTATAAGCATTCGCCATATTAGATATGAACATTGTGTTTGTATAAAACTTTCTCTAACGAATATGCACGATACACGTCGTGTAAAGTATTGAATATATGTAAGTTAAAGTATTTCATTAAATATTGAAGAAAAAAGCAAAACATAGGAAACATTCATACAGTTAAATTTTCCTTGGATTCTACCTTTTAATACTTTCTTATAAAAACTACTCGTTACTCGAATACAAGATCCCTCAAACTTTCGTTACCAACATTTATGTTTCTTGGGGAGATTTATCTTGGATTTCCTTCGGATAACTCGAACAATCAAGTAAAGATTTTCTTAAAAAAACTGAATACAAAATATCCTTCAACTCGTACTACAGTGTTACCATCTATAGTTTTATGTATCATTTAATTTCGAGTTATCGAGAACTTTGGTTAACTCAGACATTCTTTAACTCGAACTAAATCTCTTATTACTGTGGAGGATCAAGTTAACGAAAGTTAACTGTAGTTTGTCGAAATACATTTTGTAAAATATGAATTCGAGTGGTGTTGCGTTCACTGCGTTCATTGTATCCCAGAAGGTAGAAATCAGCATAATTGTACCAACACGACAGTATATTTGTCAAGCGAGTATCTGAGCTGCTATTTTCTCCCGCTTTCTTTTTGAACCATATGAAAAAAAGAAAAGAACAATACCTTGGTTTTAAAAAGAAATCTGATCTAATTTCCAAGGCGCTGATTTATTTAGGTATTGGTTTATGTGTGTCTACTTTGAGAAAGTACGACAAATTCGTTTTTGCATTATTTACATTATTTACAGTCACGTTTTTCCTGAACAATCTTGTAAAGGCGAGCATGAAATGTATATAAATCTTTGAAATCTCACTGTGTTCAGCAAATGGTTAATTTGCTGATCACAATTTCCGTGCATATGTCTGTGTAACTTTTCCTTAAAATTAAGCAAAAGCAGAACCCCTTCTAAAAGTTATGTTACTCTTTGCTTGATGATGATAAAATATATCTCCAAGCTCTGCAGATTTTCTTTTAGTAAATTTTGAAAAACCAAATTTTAAACCAGATTGATTGTTTTTATCATCTAATTGTGTTAACAAAACGTGTGCAGCCGTCCGAAACACTTCAGTTACATTATAGCCAGTTTTTGCACAGCATTCTATATATTCCTTAGCACCCCATTCTTGAGCGGTCCGTTCACCCTGAATACAAAATGGAAATTCGTGTTAAAATTAGTATAAAGGTGGATATCCACTAGGCAAAAGAATTCACCGCAAAACCCAAGGAAGACATTTCATTGGCATAGAAATCGATGTCACACGATCACGAAAAATTATGGATAAATTTGTAGGAGAGGCATGGAGGACTGAATATGATCTGATAAGGTTAAAAAAGATTGAATAGTTTCAGTTGGTGTTTTAAGGTTGCCATTAGGCGGAAACTTCAATTTCTACCAATAGTCAATTTCTACCAATAGAATGTCTTCTTTTGGCTTTCGCACCCAATGGAAATAGACCTTTAGTCCTCGAAGTGCTTTTTACCCGGTTTTGAAATACTTAGAATCCACCAATATGCACAGTTTTGAATCCGAATCGGATTTGTCAGCACCCTTGATGTATATGAACTTCGTAATAAACATAATGAAACAAAAAATAATCAAATGTTACCACATAGACCATTTAACACTTGTACCTGCAAGAAATTAAGAACTTACCTTTTCCCTACTAACTGAACAGTCATCGTCTTTTTTGTCATAAAGTTGTTTTGAAATGCAGCATATTGAATGATCACTTCTCAAATCATTCTTACAACCAACTAATATGAATGGTGTGTGAGGTTTTTCCAAAGCTAATTCTGGAATCCACTGGAAAATAGAAAATAAAGTATTTTGTTTATATCTAAGAGTCTGAATGCATATATACTCGCCATCAACAGGATAATCTGAATTCTGAAGATTTTAATCCCCGAAGCATAGTTAAGTGTCTGTGTACAATTAATATCACGAAGTTATAATTCTTGTCTGATTCGTACTAATGTTAAAATAGAAAACCACTGTAGGCAAAAATTCATGAAACAAAATTTATCCAGGTTTTTTGGTTATTTTTTCCGAGTACGCAGGGCATCCTAAGTCCGCTCTCTCATTCTGTTTTATTACTTAGTATGTGTGTTAAATATTATTAAATTGAATATAACAAGAAGCCTGTAAGCTAGCTCCATCGTCTCCGAAGGTAGATTGATTAATAATGAGAGTACTATAATCGTGCTACATTGAAATGGGATAATCTCTCAACTGTCGTTTATTTTTATTATCACTTTTCTCTGTGTCTAATTATAAACAGTGTATATATGCTTTAGCGAATACAACTACCATGCTAATCCTAAAAACGGTTTATTCACTACTCTCTTTCATCACGTAACTACTCTTATACTGTACAAACAAAACTCGATCGGAAAGTTAATCCAACAGTAAATCCCTCTCCCAAATTAGCTTGAACAGCGAACGGTATGTTTAACATTGGTCCAGCTTCGATCTAATTCCGTGTTTATTATAGTTTATGTTTTAACTATTGGTCCGTAAAGTTGATTTTAATTTGTGAGCCTTGAAACAACCAAAATTGATTAATCAAAAGGTCAAGCCTGTTCAGAGAAATATGATCTTGTTCAAAAGTTTAATGAGAAAAATATTCACACATGGTTATATTTCATTCCTGCTAATACTGTATTCGTTTCCTGTGGCTTCCAATATTTCCAACTCCTCACAATCAAGCCCCCTTTATTATATGATACTATTTTCGTCTAGTACTCTAATAGCTTTCATTTCAGGTCCGGGTTTACACTGGGAAATATACGGTATTCTTGGAAACATACTTGGAAACATACTTGGAAACATACTTGAAAAAATACAACATTAATCAGATGTAGTCCTGAATAATTTAACTTACATTTTCTGTGACGTTTTGAAATGATTTCGTGTTACCAATATCAAAACAAACTAAAAACATGTCAGTATCTTGATATAATTCTGATCTTAAGCCGTCATAATCTATACAACCTAAAACAGTAAGATAAACTGTTATTAATCAAACATTCTATGTTGTGCTTATGACTTCGTGATTATTGTACCGTACCGAAAACGAGATGTTGGCTGTATCCCTGCACAAAAAGGACGTTATTGCATCGCAACAAGTTCCTATGTGAGCAGCCAACGCCTCGTTTTCATGTATTTGTGAAAAGATCTATACGCACAGCCTGTATCCAGATATATTTAAGACCACAATCGGCAGTCTTTTACACTGTATTTATCAAGTAAAAGAATATAATTAAAAAGACATTTAAACTACTGGGCTATATGTGCTGTTAAAATATTCTCGTAGATCATATAAAAAGACGGTGAACAAATACTGTTAAAAGACGGTGGCCAAATATTGTTAAAAGATGGTGACCAAATACTGTAAAAAGATGGCGACCAAATACGTAAAAAGACGGTGACAAAATACGTAAAAAGATGGTGACCAAATACGTAAAAAGAAGGTGACAAAATACTGTAAAAAGATGGTGACCAAATACGTAAAAAGACGGTGACAAAATACGTAAAAAGACGGTGACAAAATACTGTAAAAAGATGGTGACCAAATACGTAAAAAGACGGTGACAAAATACGTAAAAAGACGGTGAACAAATACGTAAAAATTCTAGAATATGTACACCAGATTTGTACGTAAGACCATTCATGGAAGAAGTACATAAGGTGGGGCTAATATATGAGTGAGTATGATGAATAAATATAAAGAAATTTTTGAATTTATTCCATCAGCAGCGATATTGTAGTGCAGTAGATGGAATAAATTCGAAAATCTTCTACTAAAATATTAGTATATATCTTCTCATCCTTACTAATAAATATCTCCTAAAAAACTTGTGGTGCGATGAAATAATTAAGATACCTGATAAATCCCACATCACAAAATCAAGTTGCTTCGTACCAAATTTTAAAGTAGACACACCACCTTCAAATATGAGCGGCATCTCAGTCTAAAAAGTGATTCAAGGGTTTTTAGCATTTTATGAAAGTATACATATAGCTACACTTAGGAAAATGTTAAGCGCGATGCAAAGAGAAAAGCAGCGAATCAAAGAACTTCCATTCGACTAATTTCTTTGTCATGAATAAAAATCACATGGTGATAATTAGCATAACACTCTTCTAAACAGTGCTTTACATTTAAAGTAAATAAAGTAAAGCTTAGTTTTTCACAATTAATATGCTGGTGGTGCCATCGTTAATGCTTAAATAAAGATGAAGAGGGTTGCAGCCGATATCGTCCTAAAGTGGACTTGGCGTTAGTTTTCATTGATTAATTTCAAACAAGATTCCTTTAGTTTTGGTATTTTCATCAACTGATAATGATGCAAAAAATATCCCCACAATATATATTTTTATCTTACTAAGGAATACTCATGAGTCCTAATGAGACGACACTAGCTACATCGCTTCGCCATCTATTAATAGCAAGGTGCCTGCTGTGACCCTTGGTAAAAGCATTTTGGTTGAGTTGAACTAACCTCGAAAGTATTTTTGACAAATGAATTCAAGAGACTCGTCTTCCCACAGCTTTTGTCTCCAATAACAATGACTTTAAACCTTCCTATAGATTCGTTTGAAGATGTTACTATCGCAGGTAGATGATTTGCGTTGTTCTATAATAACAAAATATCATGTCAACGAGCTTTGATTGGTTCTTTGATAGGAATGACCCAATCACTTTCAAGATCGCTTACACAGTACTCATAGATTCTTCACATATCACTGTTATCATACCTTCTCAATGAGCTCATGTGGAAATATCAAATTCCCATCACTAGCAGATCGAACTCTTTTACGTTTTTTTTGTGACGAAAACATTTTGAACTATTTTCAGGATGGCCAACGTTAGGAAATTCAAAAACATGCGAAGCCTTCATCAAAATTCATAAATATATTTTATTGAAAAACCGCCAGTAGGATGTGGCATTAGATTTTTAGATATGTGATCTTTACCACTTGTGGCTATTAGTTATTTGTCCATTTAAAGTATATATTGACATATAGTGGTCGAACAATGAGAGATAACGTCATCGTTTCAACGTCTGGCTAAAAGAGGGTGAATTATTGATTGATTGTTTCTTTTGATAGAATAACTGACATATTGGCGCGCGTGAAATATAATTATATTACCCGATTATTCCCCATTATCGCGAAATGCTAAACATATGTTTCTTTTCGTTTCTAAGAAGAAATCCTCAATAAGCACACTAAGCCGAAACAATGTCTAAACGACGCCATGGCGTCGCTTTGACGTTATTTCAACGTTGATCTAACGCCGTGTGTTGTTAATGTGAAGGAAGGCCCAACAAGCAAGACAGTTCAAATGTACTTTCCATCACCACTCCACTGCCCTATAGATTATTTATTTTGTGATATACGTTAACGACTGTAAAACAATTCTTGCTCTTCCAACATTCAAAGAACTCCAACGATACTAGAACGTCCCAAATGTTAGATAGTGAAGCGAGGGGAGTGCTTGAGTTAGATAAAAAGCATCTGGGTATGTTCCAAAGTACTCCCGCTCATGGTCCCCTATAGCTTATACTTATCGTGACGTAACTTTTGTTATTATTCCGATTCAAAATTTGAACCATTTCAGTTCAAAACCGCCAAAATGTTTATTTTAATATCCCGAGAACTAAGAAAGATTTGTAGACTAGATAAAAAAATCTGATATTATTTCTTACACTTATCATTATTAGATCAACTTGTGTTAGCCGTGTTAGCATCGATGGTAACCTAGAAAGGTTAATCTTGATTAACTTACAGAAAAGTGTTGACGTACAGACCTAGCTATTTATTTGTGAAGTAAAGACCAAGAAAAAGATCTCTGGAGTAGCTCATTAACGATTGATTATTAAGAGTTCTTGTTATAATACAGTGTTTCGAAATGATAACATATTTTTTTGATAATTCTCAGTGGGCATGCGACGTCTTATCAATGTCGAAAAAGACGTCTTTTCGAAGTTGATAATTCGTCGCCTTCCGCCAGAGTTCTCTCAAAACAAATGAATAGATCGTTCATACAGTATCCATCATTTGTATGAAAATACTTTTCATTCTGTTTTCACCGATGAGCTAACAATAATTTTTAGCTATGAAATAAAGCGAAATAAAACTCAGCAAAAAAAACCCGGATAAAACTAGTCGAGAGTGAGTCGAAAAAAATAATAAAAAGGTATTGTGTCAGTAGTCAATAGCAAGAGTTTAACGGAAGTTGGTCGATTTTCAATAATAAATATTCAAATATTTTTTTTGTCTGCGTTTTCAAAACATATGTCAGATTATTTCTCATATTAACATTATGTATGAAACTATTTAATAAAAAGTTGTACCAATCTCTTAGTATAAAATAAAAATTTAACACTCTCCCCTCGCCCCGCCCCCCAATAGGACATTACCAACTATTTTGATCACTGCGTTGGAGAATCAATTCAAATTGAACAGCTGTTATAACCATACAAGTGCATGATTCAATCAGGGTGTTTTAATACAAATGGAACTAAGACCAAAAATAAATACTCACAAAATACATAGTTTATACCAACAAGATCCAACAAATTGAATTCGATTTCTCATGAGTAAGTAACTAATACAATTGTCGGATTTCATCAATCACCTACCATAATATGCTATATTTCATTAATGAATGGTGGAGCATTTACTCAACTTTCCCGATGCTGTCATAAGATCATTATAAATGCATTATGAAGATGAACTCGTCAAATTCTTGTTATATGTCTTATAAGACTATAATTGTGAAAGATTGTCAGCGGCATTGTTTTAAGTTTCTACACAAAACACTTTCATATTAGACATATTCATATCTAATTAATTAGTATGGTCTTATGTTAATTATGATAAGTATAACATAAGCATTCTTTGTAGAAAGTATTTCTCAATTTCTAATTATTATCTTGCTATAGTTCAGTGGACAAAAACTTGTTCAAAGTCTGCAGTAAAGACGCTAGAACAACGGTGAACGACGTTGTTTTAGCGTCTTTACTGTTGACTTTGAACAAGTTTTTTCCCACTGGGAAACTTGTTCAAAGTCAGCAGTAAAGACGTTATAAAAACAATTAAAACGTTGTTATAGCGTCTTTAATGCGGACTTTGAACAAGTTTTTGTCCACTGGGATCATACTAAGATATCAATTTCAAAACGTCAACTTTGTCAAAGTAACGGCAAAAACAGTGACATCACCAAAAGTTGGCTGTCATAATATTTTCATCTCAAAAATTAAATTCACTGGCATTCGTTCAAGTTCAACACATTGTGAGAGTGTTCACTTTAGCTCCTTAAATTTCGGACATGGCAGAGTGTGTGCGAGGGGCGGAGTGGAGAGATGTAGTTTTTGGTTGAATGCATTCATCCCTTGGCTTGCAAGTAATCAGTCTGAAATACATGAATAATCCTAGAGTATATGTGATACTCCACTGTAGCTATCATGCATCCTTTGATGATTTTATTGTTTTGATACATGGGGATGAGTAATATTTGCATGAACTTACCCCAGTGGGACAGAAACGTGTTCAAAGTCAGCAGTAAAGATACTAGAATAACGTTGAAAGCATCGTTCGAGCGTCTTTACTGCGGACTTTAAGACAACGTTATTCTAGGATCTTTACTGCTGACTTTGAACAAGTTTCTGTCCATTGGGATAGAGAATCTATTCATAATGTTCGATAGTCCTCTGACAAATAGAAATATTAGTCGGCAACTTTATGTTTCTTTAAAAAATTGTGATCACCCACCAATTTAAAAATAATTTATTGCAATGTTATTAAAGCATTATAAAAGTGAAATTAGATGAAATAAACCCTTTTTCGAAATAAATTATGGAAAAATCTACGTCTACCCTATTTCCCCACGTAAGAGCGCATGCGCCTTTAACAAGGAAATCTAATTCTAGCGTATTTTTTTATTTATGAAATTTTAATCGCTTATAGGCAAGCCTTTATTGTGCCCTCGAGCATACTCAAAGATTTGCACGTATGCGTTTCTTTCAGATGCTACAACAACAGCTCCGGTGACTCATTCAAAACAAAAGAAAGGAAACGATGTACTCGAAGTGCCATGTGAATACTCCAAGGACTGACACAACAAGTAAAGAAAGTTGAAACTGTAGTAAAATACTATAAATTAACATAAATAAATAATAAAATACTTTAACTCGTATGAGTAAAACTATGTTAAAACACAAGTACTTTGTTATTTTTGCTTAACCAAAGACTTTGGGATTTTGTTCGAGATGAGGGTGCAATTTGCAACCGATTAGGTCCACTTTGGAGCCTCCAACGACGAATAGTTCAGGAGTTCTGGCCGTTTGAAGGTTTAGACTTCTACTTTAAAGGAAGACATTTTCGAAAGAATTTAATTTTGCGAATCACAAAAAGAGCGTTTTCGCGAAAATTTAATTTTGCGAATCAACCGTAAACGAAGTGTTTAATTTTATATATGCTTGCTAAATTTTCAGAAAAACAAAGATTTTCAAAGCCGTTTATCCATGTGCCTGCTGGGAAATTCTTGGTAGTATCACTGTGAATATCTCTAATGATGAGACAAAAGCAAATGGACAGGTACAAAGAAAGTATACAGAATTATATCTACGTATATCAATATCTACTTTATCTAAACTTCGTCATCTGCAATTACATCATTCCTATAGAAATCTACTTTATTCTTGTGCAGCAAAATCTTGAAAAATGTATTTTAGAAAATAGATGAAAAATTTAAACCAAATCTCAGCATTAACTCATAGAAAATGAGTTGCTTATAAAAAAAACATGTAACGAAAACACGGTTAAATGTAAATATTGGAATATAAATATCGACAGATAACAGATGTTTCGCGAGAATTTAATTTTGCGCGCGAAAATGCCCAAAAATCGATAAAACTCGCGAAATTCTTTTTCTGGTAAACATTTCTTCCTTTAAAGTATTTAAAAATATCCGATCTAGCGTCTTTACTGCTGACTTCGAACAATTTTTGCCCACTGGGTCAAGCAAAGTTTTTATACTTTGAACATTGTCGCTGTCTTTAATACAACGTCCACGAGTTTGATGTAAAACGCTCAACATACTGTCAAAAAAAAATTGATAGAATTTTAATAATTATTTTAATTTTAATTTTACGATTCAGAACAAGTGCTAATTATCCAGAAATATCGAATCCCAATCTATTATATTAATACCCAGCTATGCATTTCTGTTGGTCAGTCACTACACGAACGCTGAAAACGGTTGGACGGTTTGGTCTCAAATTTTTACGCCACTAAGAAATGACCTGATGATGGCGACCGCAGCAAAAAGCGTTTCCAGACCTTATTTATACCCGTTTAGCAAATTCTTGTATCTAAATTGGACAATTGGATTCTCTTTAATATGCATTACCACAGAATTTTATGAAATGACGTCATCAATCTCTATGGTGCTCCAAACCTAATTATGTCATCAGACTTCTATCATGATGATAAAAATAACTGATGAAAGTTTCGTTATCATACCACTGTTCTAAGATTGGGTTTATCTCGGTAAGTAACGATACAAGGGCCATGGAATTTAGCTCTATGCTATATGTGTCTAAATTAAATAATAAATGTCGATATTAAATTTTGTCCCTCACCTGATACTGTGTGTTTGGTTAACTGCTACAGAAAATGACGTTGGTACTTTTATTTTAAGTAACTGCATGAAAACAAATTCTTGTGGGCACAGTCAACCAAGCAATTAACATATGTTGAACGCTGCTCTAAAATAATTTGAACTTTGCTGTGCTGATAAAAATTCCAGTTTAGCTCGAATAGTTTCATTTTTATTCCTACGGTATGCATTCTGAACACCTACTAAAGATGCCAAAACAAACAACAAACCACTACAACCAACTAAATAATAACACTAACCAACTAATATTAACAACCAACTATTACCACCAACAAACTAATACCACCAATCAATTAATATCACCAATTAACTGATAGCACTAACCAACTAATACCACCAAATTTATATTATGTTCTACAAACTATTGTTTTTGTGCAAAATTGTGTGGCTCATTAAACATAACAATCACGTGGACACAACCAAATTGATGGTAAAATTAATTGAATTATTTTAAATTGGCGCAAATCTAGTTTACACAATTTATTAGCGTCCAACGCGATAACCTTCAAGATAAGGATATGATCTGCTTGATAAAATCTAGTATTTCGAATTTGTTTGTTCACTTTCTGTTAGTTTATCGTATGACATGGTTGTGGCATGGTTGTGGCATGGTTGTGGCATGGTTGTGGCATGGTTGTGGCATGGTTGTGGCATGGTTTTGGCATGGTTTTGGCATGGTTGTGGCATGGTTGTGGCATGTTATGGTATGTTATGGTATGTTATGAATACGGTATGGTTTGGTTATGTTTACAGCTTGGTTATATTTAATGTATGTTTACGATATGTTTATGGATACGCTCCGGTTATGGTTACGATATGGTGGTGGTTACAATATGGTTATGGTATGGTTGCGGTATGGTTACAGACGAAATAGTAGCTTGTATAGCAGCTTGTATACAACTAAACAACAGTGTTTATTGTATACGATCCCCGATCCCGGCATTGGCTCTCGACCACTTGACTCCACTTTCAGTATTAATTGTTTCTTAGTTAAAAATGAGCGCGTAAATACTCACTTGATATGAACTGAGTGTGATGTATAAAAATGTCGAACCAATTTGCGAGTGATTCAAGGTCTTGCAGAATGCTGGTATTACATAGAAATGGTGCCACTTACTCTTTTAAAAATTAGTCCAAAAACGGAAATCCGTTTATTTTCGATAGATACTCGGTGCCCATAACAGATGATCACAATTATAGCATACCTACCAAGAGAAATGGAAACTCTCCAAAAATTCTTTAAAACTTGAACCACCATGGTACTATGTATATAAACCGTCCAAAGTTCAACGTAAAATTAAATAATTTGGGAGGGGCTTAATAATCAGGGGGATGCAGAAATTGGGAAAACATTGCGGTGGGGGTAGATGATCATTTGAAAGATCAGAGTACTTGTATGCGATGTTTTACAGTCACTTTCTCTTGACGTCATATCTGCATAAATTCGTTGTTTCATGATAATTGTGATTTTTAAACAAACATTTAGCCAAATCTTTAGCTAAACTTTTGGCGAAGAACACGCAGCCTTAATACCCAATATTTCCTATTTAGAGCAGATTTCTAATCTTGACAATGTTATTTTTGGGCTTTTAAGATTCTTTGCGACATTTTGCACACTTGGCATGACACTTCAGTACCATAAATTAATTTATTTGGTGCAGAAATGTTATTGTCATAAATGTATAACAATATACTAAATAACACATTATCTTCTCCAGTGGGTTCATTAGAGATGTGCTTAAAGGTATGTACGCAATGTTCCTTCCCTTATAGTTCGTTAGAGATAAGCTTCTTCTTAAATAGTGAAGAAGTAAATGCGGAATGCAAGGTACCAAACAAATAGACACAAAAGTAGTTAGATTAGGTAACGAACGCAAAGGAAGCAATGTTGATAGGCTGCAAATTGTTAATAAAATGAATTTCCTTAACTGATATAACATAATAAGTTTAGTAATATGTGGTGAATGATAGCATAAATATTGAGGTGATGTCACGCCATAAACATCCGCTATAACTGTCACAAAATTTTCAATACGCCACGTCGCAACAAACATAGATTTATTGAGTTGTTACGGAGATGAAAGTAACATCACTAATAGATAAATTTGGCGTATACTAGGGTCAATTGAGTCTGGAAACGAGCCTTTTTTTTGCTAAAAAGCAAAAAGTAAAAGTTATTTAGGCCAAATCGTTAGATATCCAATATTTGGTATTATTATGTTAGCTTTTAGCCCACCGCAAATTGCGGGGATCACAATTTCTTTTTTATTATACACCATCGTAAATGCCTATTCTTGCTATTCTTTTATGCTCTGTATGACTTGATAAAAGTCAAAACTTAGCCTAAGTTAATCGGCCCCTGTTCTGCACTCGCCCCTACAGATCATAATTTATTTCCTATGCACAAAACAGGGTCTGTAGTGTAATCAGGGTCCTAGGGCAAGGGTCTCAGGGTCAGGGTCATCATGGTCCTAGTGCCAACCTCCCATAAGCATAGTTCAGGTTGGGGTCGCTTTCGGTCCAGGGGTCAGGATCGCCTTGGATCCTAGGTTCAGGGTTCCAGAACCATAGGTCAGTTATTGT
>JAULBZ010005618.1:0-13238 GCA_032360805.1 Neoturris breviconis
ATCTGTCGTTCTGGGGACATTCCTATGGTCTGTGTTTAGACTGAACAGGCTATGCACTGAGAAAATCTGACAGAAGAAGTCCAATGCAATAGTAACCTAAATCCACAGCATGAACAAAACAAATTTTCGTTTGTCTATGACACGAGATGGAAAAACAAACAACAACAACAAAAGGATAGGTAATAAATCTTGGACCATCCCAACAGGAAAATGTTTACTTTATCCTAATTCAAAGATAATATGTAGCTTCTTTTCCAGCATAAAATGTTTGTTTTTCGTAAGTAAAAACTTTCAGCAATCAGCTCCAAAAAAATATTTTCAAGAAACTTATAGCCACGGGAGTAGTAACATTGTTACGGCTTATGGTATTTTTTGTGCAGTGACTATTGTGTAAGATGGCGTATCTATGTTTCGCGTTTCTATTCTCTATGTGGTGCTGTATTAGCCGTGTGGGAGTGATTCATTGCAAGAATTCGTTCTGGACGGACGGAAGGAGACAGGATCGGTAAACCAAACAATCTCTGCCTTTAGCGAGATTGAATCAGTGTTTGTTTACTTCGACTTCTTATATGGATCTAAAGTTCATAAGAAAACAGTCCGTAAGCCAAAAAAATTCAATTACTTAAAATGGTACCTAAATATGAAAAGAGTCACTAAAGAGAGAATTCATAATTATTTTAATATTCACATTACAAGGATTGCAAGGATAATGGCGGATAAAAGTTAATTAAAAATATTTTAAAATCAGTTATGATTTACAATGCAGATTAAAAGAGCAACTTGGATCCATACTTTAAACATTAAAAAAAAATTTGGCTTAGTTGCTCTCTACATTGTAAATTATAACTGATTTGTAAAATATTTTTAATTAAAGTAATGTTCGTCATTATCTTCACAATCACATTGTGGATATAAAATGATTATTAACTCCAGCTTCAGTGACACTTCATTTGTCCAGACACCATTCCAAGTTTTACCAAGTTTTATCTGGTCTGCGTTATTTACATGTTACTCAAACTATTCCACGCCGTCCCACTTCAATACCATGCCGTTGCATTCCTACACAGCTATATATTCTCAACAAGCGTACAGATTTTCAACAAGCGTATAACAACTGCAAGAGTACTAATAATTAAAAATTGGCAAAATGACTTTAACTTTTTTCTGGTCGATGGTCGGTTTTTACTGGTCGGTTGGTCGGTGGTCGGTTCAACATTGGTCAGTGGTCGGTTCAACATCGGTCGGTGGTCGGTTCAACATCGGTCGATGGTCGGTTCAACATCGGTCAGTGGTCGATTGCTAGTCGGTAGTTTGGTCGTACACCCAATATTTGATGATAATCTGTTCGCGTATTCATACATATTAAATTCAATATCTACCCACTATACCTAATGTACACGAGTTGTTTGAAAGGTTACCACTTCAGCAAAAACAAGTTGATCTCATATTGGTCTGCATAAGAAATAATGCAATGATTTTTTATCCAAAATCTTTTATAGTTATCGAGATATTGAAAAAACATTTTCGCATCATTTCAAAACTGTCCACCTTTGACCGCCATTATTCAAATTTTGAATCAGAGTTGAATTCCGATAATAGTAATAATAATAATAAAAATTGCGTCACGACAAGTAAGCGAGTGGGAAGCTATAGTAGGGAGACTGCGATAAATCCCGTGTACATGGCTTTAGATCATACCCAAATGCTTTTTTTCTCACTCATGCACCCTCAACTCAAGGATTTGGTGTTCCACGGAAAAAGAAAAAATATTTCTCCCCCTACAAGAGTGCTGAGATTCGTCTCGCTTACTCGTTGTGATGTCATAATTGGTGATAAAAATCGGGATTTTTGTTTCGTGTGTTGTTGACACAGAGATAAATATTTTATTTGGAGAAGAAGCATCATCGAGGGTGTGAGAGCGAACGAAGCGAAAATTTTTGCTACTTTTCCACATTTGCGGTTGGAAATATGAAATACTTTTTTCTTGCATCATCTTTTATCAAATCAACTTGTTTTAGCATGAGTGACAACTTTTAATGTTAGATTTCTTGTAAGGCATATCACTTGTACATATGTAATTACAATCTCCTCAACTTGCACACGCAAGCAAACTACAAGGATTAATTAAGCTTATTGAAATCTAAAAACTAGGCGGATAATTATAATTGCGCCCAAATATGCTTTAATCTGCATAGCAGGAGAGTCACCCCAATGAATTCATTTTCTGACGAACTTTGTTTTGCATTTCTTTAAGTTTCTCTTGCGTTTGAAGTTTTTTATGCGTTATACCATTTGTTATCACGTGTAACGAGTAATGCGATTTCTCTCCTTGCGAAGTAATATTTATTCTCTCTGGATCTTCATAATTTGGATCATCATCAGGAAAATCGATGACTGGATCAAAATCTTGATGAGGAGTCGGTTCATCGTCTTCACGTTGTCTTTCGTTATGTGAAGTTACAAATACATAAAACAAAAACAAAAAAGGTATAACCAATTTCATGATAAACGTCTTTCATGTAAGAATTATGCTCAAACTGAGCCGAGTTTACATTAGCGATTCTTACTTATTCAAACAGTTTCGACAAGCTGTTGTCTGAAAAATACCTGTGAAACGAACGTGAAACACAGTCATATGTAAAAAAAACTCATTTATGCATTCACCTAGTTAACGTTAAAAAAACGTCTAAATCGAATGTACTTAGCAAGAATGGACTCGTGTACATGTTACGAAGGTGTATGTTACGCATATGTTACGCATATGTTACGCGTATGTTACGCATATTTTAGAAAGAACCAGCCCGCAAAAACAAATGCAAACGAAAGACAATACAGAACAATAAGAAGGTATACAATTTTACATTTACATTTTTACATTTTGATAAATTCTACAGATAACGCAAGAAAATACTCTTCATCACTATAGAGTTTTAAGGTGCGATGCCTATTTCTACCAATGGAATGCCTAATGAAATGCTTACACAATAATAATATAATAATGCGAGGCGGAAAATCTCGAGTTAAATCTCGAGTTAAATATATCGAGTTTAATTAAAGTTTTTAATTTTTCTTGGGCTATTAACTCGAGGTTACTTTAGTTGTTTAATTCGTTTCGAGTTTATTAATCATTCAAAGTTTAATTAATAATCTTGAGTTAATAACTCAAGAAAAATTAAAGAACTACATCAACCTCAAGTTAACAACTCTAAAATCATTTAACAACTAAATCCATCTGGAGTTAGGAATTTTAATAAAACTTCATCTTGACGTCATTATGACGACATAACTCGAAGTATTCGTAACTCTAGTTTTTTTAACTCGAGATTTACCTGCTTCCCATAATAAGATATGATAACACTGTCTATATCGTTCCAAGAATTTCTTTTCACGAAACCCTGGGAACAGTGTTGCAGCTATCACTGCTATCTGTAAGACAAAAAAAAATTAACACCGTAATTTGTTTTATCACGTTTGAACAGAAAATGGTTCTGAAATAGTTTAATATTGCGATGACGCCATAGCAAAGCTGTTAACATCAGCACAAATTCAATATATTTTATCAGGTTCTAATTTTGGCTTTAAATTTTATTCATAGTTAATAAACACAGTTTAATAAAAAAAAACGTTTTACTCGAATAAATGCACATAGCTTATCGGAGAAAAATGTCGGGGAAAAGTGACTAATGTGGGCTCAATGACCATATTCACAAATACATGAAAACAAGGCGCTGGCTGCTCAAAGTAGAACTTGATACAGTGCACTACAGTGTACAAAAATGAAATTATTGCATTGTATCAAGTTCTACTTTGAGCAGGTAACACCTTGTTTTCATGTATTTGTGAATAGGTCTATATTTACCCATTGCTGATATTTTAATCTATAATTATATCCATTTTTTCTCCCTAGTCAAAAGTTTTGAAGTACTTTTTTACCTAGCCAAAAGTTTTGGAGTATTTTTCTCCCTAGCCAAAAGTTTTGGAGTACTTTTCTCCCTAGCCAGAAGTTTTGGAGTACTTTTTTCCCAGAGCGACTGGAAAGGCTACCATGACATGAAGTGTAATTATTTTCCAACAAAAACAAAATGTCCACATTTCTTAAAGAAAATATTACGAAATACTCGTATATTACTATGCTTTTACAAATGCAACCATCTCAGCGCCAATAAAATCGTTAATTATTAGTTAGAAAGAAAAATACGTTGTTATCAATACCATAAACTATTCCAAATATTTTAGTATGGAGAAAGTCACTAATTCAATGATTATGTTCAGAAAAATAAATAAATTAGTAACCAATATCCCCCACGCCCTTCCCCCCGATTGCTCCGGGCAAGCGACACCTTTTTAAAAGTGAGTGGACCTTGATGATATAGTGAAAAATTCAAAATTATAAATGATTTTATTTGCTGCAAAAGAATTTAGAAAAATCACTTTCCTTCTAAAGATCAGTTTTGGAATCAGCACCATCAAATTTAGTCAGGTACCAATTTTCATCAAAAACGAAGCATTTTTAATTTTTGGCCAAGAATTTAATTCACAATAAATAAACGTCCCTAGAAACGTATTGGATAAACCACGAACATTAATGATCATAGCTACATCCCATCCAAAAATATTACTAGGACAGATTCTCATTATAAACGATGGCTCCCTACATTCTGGTAGTCATCAAGTAACGGATTTGGAAATAAACGTGGCCACCATACAAAATGCTCTAGTGAGGATACGTTTATTTAAAAATAAATGGGTTATTCTAAAAACAATACTGAATCAGGTATGTGTAGTTTCTCAGTAAATATTTCTGCAATGTATTTGTTGTTGTCTCTTAGCTTTGTGAAAAAGGAAATAAATAAGGTTATTTTCGGTTGACGAAGGAATTAGAAAATAACAGTAAGTAGTAGCGTGAATATTACTGCAGCACAATGAATAGTTTAGCAAATTACAAGTAGGCTGCACATCAACATAAAAACATAGTAAGAGGCCAAACAACGTTGAAGCGCATCTATTGCCCGGCAGCATAAGTTGTTGTGTTTTGTCACTTGAGTCTCAAATCCGTCAATCAAACTATTACGTCATGGGAAATGCAATAAAAACTAAGTAGATTTCCTGTTTAACGGAATCAGAGAATGTTTGTTGGTGAAAATTTCGTGCTGAAGATGTAACTATTGTTGATGGTTAAAAGTTAGATGTGTTTGTACGAGGTAATGTTCTCGTCAAATTTCGTGTGTTTCTTTATTGTTCTCACTTCTGCTAATCTAATCTTTCGTCCATCTTTAAAATCACTTTGCCAGTTCATCTGTGATCTATCCGCCATTTTTTATTAACTTGTTCCGTTCTTTACAGATTTCAGCTTTTTCTTAAGACGTTGTGAGGTAATTTCTTGCCAACCATGCCGTATGTTTCATTATTAAATTCATCTTGCTTTCGTTCGATTTGTAAATATACTTTGTTTTGTGGCTTTTTAGCTTTTGAGAAGCTACATCTGAAAGTTCCCTTTTGATTGAGGAAAACCTTTTGTCACAATAATTTTGCATCAACGAAATGGTATCACCTGCATTCCATGTTTGGTCGTTTCTATTCTTATATGATGTTGATAATTTTCGATGTTCAGATACGGACGAGGAACTATGATCATATGTCCAGAAGTATCTCATGCATTGACGTTTATCTTCGTGCAACCAACTTCTGTAAGATGCTATAGACGTGTGAAATAAATATTAAATTCAAATTATATGTTGGCTATCCCTTCTCAAAAGAATATACTACTTCCGCCATAATCTCTTCCGTATGAAATGAAATTTTTAAAATCTCTTATACTAATATAATACTCAATACTCAATACTTAATACTCAACCGTGGATTTCTGCGCGGATGGACGGATGGATGTTCGCGCAGGCATTTTGACACTGCCCGACGCTTTGGCCTCTGACCGTCGCAAAAAGTTAAGTTTCCAAGTCTCATTTGGACCCGTTCTGGCCCAATTTACCCTTTTGTGACGTCACGAAATACGTGGAAACTTTCCTATGCCTTTTCGGCGAATAATGTAGCAGCAATTGCAACCTTTACTAAAGAAGTATTTGGCACAATAGCTGGCCTGTGGCACTGAGACCCTGGACCGTGGACCCAAGGCGACTCTGACCCCTAGACCCAAGGCGACCCTGAAACCCCTGTCCACGGGACCTTGACCCCAGGACCATGTGCATAGGAGGAAAAAAGATCTGCAGGGGCACGGATCTTGGGGAAACAAGGCCCATTAGACTTAAGCCATAGAAAATATAAAAGAATAGAAAGAATAGGCATTTGAGATACTTTTTGGTGTATAACAAAGAAAATTGTTATTCTCGCAATTTGCGGGGTGCTTAACCCTATTATATATGGAGGGAAAGTGCCCCCCCCCCCCCCCTCCCTCCCCTCCTTCTCGAGAGGTGTATAGCATATTTTCGATTTTTTTTCACGTATACCGTTTGTCTGTAAGATTTCATTGACTGATTTCTTGTTTCAATATTGTTTATTCCATGTCATATGAGTTATTTATGCATAATTATGACATAATGTAGGTAATTTCATAAGAGCTCTCCTCCACAGGTACGGATTTTTGATTTTTCGAGTAATGGTGAAATATACTTGTCAAAACAATGTTATGCATTATTTTTTATTTTGATTGTACGTTTTTAGAATACCTCTCCTTCACAGAGGTATTCTTTACCTTTCTAAAACTTTTTCAATTTTGGCGCTCCATAATAAGCTAATACTGTAAGGATATAAATATCTTTCATTAATAATTTAATAATAGGCACATCATTTCAAAATGTGAAAAAAGAGATTTAGCCAATTAAAAATTGGCAATTTTTTCTAAAAAAATGCAGACGTAAGCAAAGATTTTTGCAAAATTTAAATTTTTATTATATCTTTCTAATTCTTTTATCAAGAGCTAATTGCATGCAGATTTTTACGATCCTGAGAGGGAAGGGGGAGGGGGCAGTTTTGACGAGTACATTTTACATGAAAAAACCCATATATAATAGGATTAAAGCTAGTATGTTTTTAATTTGCACACTATAATTTTCGCACATCTTACTGCCTGAGATGTGTTGTGTAATTTCCCCTTTGTTTTTTAAAATACCGGTGCGCGGAAATCAAGAGAATTAAGGTATCTTATAAATCATAGTTGCAAAAACTATGTGACTATAAATAAATCTGCAATGATTCTCTTTATAGATTATAGATAATTCATCAAACATCATCAAGCGTCATCAAAGGAATTAACCTCCAATTTTAGTATCAGATATTGCAAGGAAATGCCAAGGTAAAAAATTTGTGCGGTAATAAATTTTCGCGGAATTTATTTTTGCGGTTTTGCCCCTTATCTGCCAAAAATATCTTTTGCAAAACTCGCCAAAATCCACCAATCCGCCAAAATATCTTCTGCAAAACTTGCCAAAATTCACCCACCCATCTGCAAAAATAAATTCCGCAAAACATACTAACAAACGTTAAACGGCAAAAATAGATTTACCGAGGCAAATTTTCCACTTTTCAAATAAGATTTTAAAGGAATCCAAAACAAAAGATCTCTTCAGCAAAATTTTAATACCCAAAATTCAACATATTTGAAGACTTCATCCGCAAAAAAATTATTCCGCAGATATTTCTTATCTTAAAATATTGGAGATATCCGAATACTTTATATATACTTTATATATTTTTCTGTCTTTCCTCTTTTTTCTTCCTTCTTTCTTCGCGCATTTTTTCTTTTAATTTCTTCTTTTTAAACTCATGATAATTTAATGATCCTGTAGTTAGAGATTCTTGAATATCATCAATAATTTCCTTTGCATCATTTTGACGGTGTAATATTGCCTGGACAATATTATGAAGACTTTTGTGTGATTCTTCACCATTTGAAGTTGTAACATTCCTTTCTTTTTCCACGTAATTTGGATCATCATCTGGAAATTCGATTACTGGATCAAAATCGGTATGTTCTTCTTCTTCGTCGTCGTCATCATCCCTGTCGTCACCACCACCGTCTTCATCATCTTTGATTTCATTGAAATGTAATGGTTTTATATGTATTGACAATAGAATTAATATACAGATTCGAAATTTCATTGTTTTACAGAACACTACAGGCGTGTTGTTTTTAGTTTTCTAGAAAATCATGCTGAATTTTAATTTCAAATCATTTGATGCATGATTACAGAATTTCGATTCGCAAAGTTCATCTCATTTAATGAACGATCAAATTTTACACGATTTATTGTGCTAAGCTATTCAATCGATTGTTATCTTTCATGCACTAATATGTTAACATTATTCTGTGGACTTTGAACAGGTTTTTGTCAGCCGGACAACAAGAGGTTGATATCAATGGATGTCCTACATGAAATAGCACGAATATCACACTCTCATTTTTTATCAAACATTGCCTCCGGAGACGCTTAGTACTCTACGGGCTTAAGCAAAACGAGAACATACGAAGTTATAGTAAGAGAGCGGAGTTAGGAAGCTCGGTACCCGTGCTATACATAAAACGGTTTTTGTCAGTTTCATAGAAAGTACAAGTTCTTTGTTTAAAAATATGCACAAGATTAAATATAGTCTCTCTCTTCCCTGGAGCTTTTGATGAAATAAAATAGTCAGAAAATGAAGTGCATAAAATTTTAAAAGGAGAAAAATTTTGATAAACAATTTGCGATCAATT
Organism: Neoturris breviconis; assembly: GCA_032360805.1. Taxonomy (NCBI): domain Eukaryota; kingdom Metazoa; phylum Cnidaria; class Hydrozoa; order Anthoathecata; family Pandeidae; genus Neoturris; species Neoturris breviconis. The sequence continues at coordinate 8,705 of JAULBZ010005618.1, forward strand.
TGACATGGGCATATTCTTCAAAATAAGTGCTTTTTAATCCCTCAAAAAGATACAGAATTTAAACAAATTTCTTCAGTGATTTTATTGTATTACCAAGACTAGATTTCTTTGCATGATTCTTTACGGTCTGCAAACTATCACGGTTCTTGTAAGACATGTATATTCCTGGTTTGAGGAGCGATATCTTGTCCGTAGATTTTTGAAATAATGAAAACAAATATGGTAGACGCACGCTGTTATCGCGAGACGGGCGTGGAATGCATTTTTCAATGAAAATGAATGCGAAATGATGTAGAGAGTGTAGAGAGATTTTCATATTTTTTTCAATTTTTTAACGGCTTCTACTGTGTAGTTATACCCCTCTCCTCCCCCTAAATATACAAAAGCCGTTAAAAAAATGAAAATCGATTGTGGAAGGCCCCTAAGCAAAAACATTTACACACAGGCACAGCAGGATTTAATCTAATATAGCTAACCCCTACAGTAGCATAAAAAAAATGTTCTTTATATTTACAAAGTGTCTAGCTATCCACAAACAGTATTTTGTATCTGGCATGCAGTTCATGTTTGCTCTTTCACATTACTATTCGAGGGTAGCGCTTATTGACATTTTTTCTGCAAAAGGGGGTGACGCTTATTTGTAGGTGGCGCTTATTCGATGTTTTACGAATTGGCTGATAATATTCTGAAAAATCTCTCCTCCAAAGTGATGACCGGCAGTTATTTAAAGCCCTGATATATAAATATGTACAATGAAGTCATCAACTGTATTAATGATTTTATCACTTTTATTTTTGTAATTTTTGGTGTGACGATAATAAAAAGAGATACTTGTTACTCGTACATCTAAAGATAATTCGGCAAATATATACACTGTATGCACATGTTATAGAAATTTCTGAATTGCGGTATGGATTTATCTTCACGCAGTGTCCTATTTTGAGCGTAAAATAGGGATACATTTTCACGAACATAGACGGTTTTGCGCGAAAATTTATCTTGATAAGGTATTATATTTTCTGTTAAGTTGTAAACCAAATTTTAAATCTGTTTTCTAGGTTAATGAACAATATGTACATGGCTATGTTTAATATGAATGGGTAAAGAGGAAAGAAAAAGTTTAAAGGGAAGCATGCCTAGGATGTGGTTGAAAGTAAGTGTTGGTTTGTTGGTTTATTCTATTTTATGAAACATTTTGCCTTTATTGATAACTAGACAGCTTTCAGACCATTCATAGGACATCAACTATTTTGTAACAAAGGAACCTGCTAGTTGTTAATGGTTTTCTCATAAATTTAAGATAAAGTTGTTAAGATTTCACTGCCAAAAAGATTTAAATGATTTTTCTCTTCATAACTTTAGAAGCTGTGATGGCAAATTTGAAAAAAACAACAATAAAAGAATGTGAGGATGTCATGAAGGTGACCTTCAAACAAGCACCTGACAGAAAGAATAGAGGATGTCATGACGGTGACCTTCAAACAAGCACTTGACAGAAAGAATGGAGGAGGGCAAAAGGAGAAAGAATAACGATAAAGATAATGGAAATGTGAGTGGTAGTGAAAGTGAGAACTGAGCTAGTTTTGGTTTTGATTTTGTTTAGGGACATCTTATTTTTGGTCCAAAACTAATTACCGTTTTTCGTCTAATAAGAGACCTGTCTGTAATGTTTCAAGACCACCAAAAGGGGGTCTACTACTAGAGGGGAGTTCATTATTTGTTATTTTCTTCATGTTAAGTGGGTTTTTGAGGTTCCGTTTCAAAATTCCCTTATCAGGTGGTCCGTATTTAGAGGGGGCCTCTTATTTCTTGGAACACCTGGTCAGGGGTCTACTATTAGAGGTAGTTTATTCTTATTAGAGGAAATACGGTATATAACCATAGTAAACATTTTTAGTGAAATCAAGAATCTGAATGGAAACTTCCAGTAATCATGAATAATTTCCCTTTCCTTTTCTCGTGAGTTTGACACATTTTTGTATATATTTTAAAGACACATCACTCTTAGAACAAATCCATATTTAAATATATTCCCTATGAAAGTTTATTTTGCTATGGATATTTTCTGAAGGAGAATCTTAAAAAATCCAAGAATCCAAGCCTCTGTAATATTTTGCTGAATGGGCCGTCTAAGTGTCTGGTTTGATTTAAAGTTGCTGTTCTTGTATGAACTGATGTTCTTGTATGAACTTGTAGTGTTAATATAACGTCAGAAAGAGTCCACTTTTTCTGTTTCTAAAATACTGTAAACAATTCGCTTCAAAATTAGCCATGATGCGAAACAATTGGTAAACAATTTTTGATGCGAATTTTTGATATTTTCTAATCAATTTTTGGACGACCTAAAAATTGGATTGTTTATTAAAAAAAAGAGGTGTACTATTTTAGTCGTCAGCAAAATATTAGAGAGGCTTAGAGCTATCACTTAGCTATCTTTTCGACTATTTTCTAAGTGAAATTGTTAGTCCTTGTGTGACTCGGATTAAGTATCAAAACAAAAATATTACTTAAGTTACTAGCGTTATAAGAATGTCAGCATTTTCCTAGGGTGCGGTTGAAATCATTAATCATTTGCTGGGGCCTACTAAGACCAGCAAAAACTTAAATGCAAATAAACCTCAATAACCGATAGAGCTTTTTCCAAAATTCAAAAAGCTTTATTAAATAAAATAAAGCTCTGTTAAATAAAATATAAAACAAAAAAAATATATATTTCCAGGCCTTAGTCCCCCTTTACAGAACAATAATGTTTACAAAGATGAGCAATTTAAGAAACCAATCTGTTTTTATGCTCACGTATTATACGTCCATGCTGTGCTGCAACCATTTTGTCCAGTCAAACATTTTCACTTTTAAAACTTGCTGACATACTTAGATTCTCAAAATTTGTAACATTTTGTTACATTATGAGTTTCAGCAGTTAATACTCAAGAGAAAGATTTGCGAGTTTCGGTGGGGGTTGACCTATAGCTGAAGGGTTCTATTATTCAGGGGGTGTTGTACACTATGAGACCATAGCGCTTAAATGAAAAGTTTAGGACTTTTAAGTAAAAGTAAGATTTTTAACGTTATTTATATATTTTAAGAAAAAGTACAAGAAATCATTTTAACGTTATTTCATTATTTTTAACTCTGTATATTTTTCATTTACCTTAACAGATCAATTTGGCAGTCGATTACGCATGTTTTTCCGACCTTTTTTTGATCAACTATAAGTATATGATTGCATAGGTTAATATTGAAGACCTAGAAATCGGAGGAAACGTTCCGTAAATAAATGCCGAGCTGATTTGGTAAGGGTGTCTTTCAGAATACCGAGAATGCAATACAGTTTCTGAATAAGTCTACTTATTTTGTTTCTTTGATTTGATAAAGATTTTGTTCTCGCCGGATCGTGGAATCCAGCGGTTAAAACTCGTTATAGTTACGTCTTGAGTACGTTCTTAAAACGTTTTTAAGACGTTTCGAAGACGGTTGTAAGACGTCCTGAAAACTCGTCTAAAAGCGTTACAGATCAAGACTAGTATGAGTCGGAAAAAATAAGTCTTGTGAGTCCTTTGTGACGTCTTAAAGACGTCTTTGTGTTTACTGGGTATTTTAACTACCATTTGATTTCACATTTAACTTTGTCTCTTTTTGAACTTTTTGTACCCGTTCAATTAACTGTTTCCAAAATTGTATGACGTCACCATCTGTGATTTGCAAATTGTCGACAGTAGTATCTGTTGTCTTATCATCACTTCTTTTTATAGATTTCCTTCGCAAGAATTCAATCCTTTTATAAAATTCCGAGTTTCTACTTTTTAAGACGTTCAGTATAATATCAGTGTTTGCTATGTGTGAGTTTGAAATTATATTCTTAATTTCGTTTGCAAGTTTTTTAACGAATTTCTTTTCTTTGTAATTTCTTACATTTTCATCGGCTTCACTATGTAAAATAATAATAATAATAATCGAAAGAAATACAAGACAAATATTCATCATAATCTCTCCTTGGTCGTAACATTTCTACATCGTATTTTATGTGAAAAGTATTGGTAAAAAATCATACAGAATATAAAGGTCTGTGCACACGATGCACAAATAGCTACAGAGCTTACAGGTTTGTGCACGCACATTTTTATACTTATTGTATACACGGCTTACTGTAATTTACGAAATAATTTTTATTTCGCAAAATGCTTTTGATTTTACGAAATCTTTTCAAAAGCTGAATGAGTTCACTTTTTTTCTTCCATTTTTCCCCCCCATATATCTTTTAATCAGGAATCGGGAAATCGGGGAAATAGTGTCGCAAGAAAAACTGTGACGAACAATAACAAACTATTCATTTTCACCCGATTTTACCGTTTGAATATTAAATAATCCCATTAATTTACCTCTGCGTAGGAGAGTGGTAGTAGTAGTATCCAATCGGAAGGCACGTATCTTTTAAAGCAGAATACTTCGTGAATTATACCAATGTGGCGCTCGATTAGACAAGTTTCTTTGATATTTCGTAGATTACAAATTAAGCCTAACTTATTGTAAATTA
>JAULBZ010005619.1:0-13238 GCA_032360805.1 Neoturris breviconis
AGAAGAAGAAGAAGAAGAAGAAGAAGAAGAAGAAGAAGAAGAAGAAGAAGAAGAAGAAGAAGAAGAAGAAGAAGAAATTATTTGAGCCTTAACCAGTGGTTTAAAGCATCATCGAGGCTCAGCTTAAATTTACTGAAAATAAAACGTGTTTTGTGATCTGTTATACAATTTCAGGATATGCTGAAAGAAAATGTAATGCGGACGGAAATTGGGAAGAAATACGTTCAAAATATAAAGTTTTATGCAAAAGATTAAGTTTTGCAGACTTTGTAAAGAGAAGAGATGAATTGGTTCTCAAAGAAAAGTTGTTAACTGAGCAGGTAAGATTAAAATAGAAACTGAACTCAACGATCTTGAATTTGATTGGTTTCTAATTAACGTCCGCATACAGAAATTTATATGACCGATGTATGATCAACTTTCATTTGAGTTTAGCAAAATTATCTTTACTTAAAGCAATAGTTTATTGGAAGCTTCGATTCGCTCAAATATATAATTGTGCTGCCAATATCGATCTATTTCTCTTTCTTCTGTTAGGAGCTCGCTGAAGAGAAATCGGAAAGAAGAAGTAGAAAAATTGAAAAGACAGTTATTCAAGTCCTCAATTTTGTTGACATGGGTATTTGCTTCTTCAGTATCCTTCTGATAACATGGCTTATGTAAGTACATGCTTGCAATTACATGATTATTTCGTACCAAAAAATCACTGCAAGTTCACCGAATTATAGCTACTCATAATTTTCTAACCTTAGCCCAATTCCTACTAGAGGTTCAAAGATCCCTTCATAAATAACTTCTGAATGGATGGCTTATATGACTAGAAATTTTAGGACTTTTCCGAAAATTTAACTAGGATCGTAAAAATTGGTAACTAGGGTAATCAAGGCAAACAGGTCGTGCAAAAAATGTTTTTTGGTCATAATTGCCGTCATAATTGACGTCATAATTGACGTCATAATTGACGTCATAATTGACGTCATAATTGACGTCATAATTAATGACATCATCAAAAAAAATGATTGTGCTAAATTGTTTATTATGTTACTGTATTGACCTAAGTTTCAACTCTACAGCAAGGTTTCATGAAATGTTATGGAGGAGGGATTCCACCCAGTCGGCAAAAACATGCTCAGAGTCAGTAAAATAAACAGGTTTTTGCCGGCTTGGCAGTACAAAAGAATTAAATAGATCATGGTGGGGCAACATTAAATTAGCGTCACTTCGTCATATTTGACGTCAAATTGTTGACGTAGAAACAAATTTACTTTGGTTTAACTTTGGCACTATGATATGAAATCAGAAAGTATCATGAGTTAGAATGTTACTCCATTCACTCCACGCATTTTTCATGTGGTGTTTAGGGACCACTCATTGACCTAACACACTTCTGCATAGATTAATTTTTGTTGAATTTTGTCCATTTTAGTTGATCTATCCTTAACAAAAAAATTGGTTTGGAGTAAAATGTTTCATGTGGTTTTTACGAATCAACACCAGCCGCCAATCTTTACTTATTCTTGAAGTACATGGCGGTCAGAGTGGGGGTCATAAATTTGACGTTTTTGAATCTACTAAAATTTCTTTTGAAGTGTATTGCTGTTTTAGCCAAACATAAGAAAAATTGGCGTATCCCAGTTAAGAATTGGGGATTTCTCTTTAAGCAAAACAGTGCATTTGTCATATAATTTAGAGAGATGTCCGTACAACATGATTTCTTCATTTCTTTTCAGTCCGCTAGAGAACAAACGATTTATTCTTCATCGATTTTTGATATTAGCAATCATGTTACACGATATCTTTCACGTGGTCCAAATATTCCGAGATTCATTCTCAAAGGTATGTACATTCTCATTTAAATCAAATAACATATACGACAAGGGACGTCAGTTCTTTCAGACCTGTGTTTTGAAGGAATTTAATATAGATTTAGCCGAATAACATATTTTAGGGCGTTAACAATGGACGCGATATTATGGCCAGTGATTTGATAGCGCCTTGACTGACTATGTGAAAAAAATTAATATTTCATTTCCTTAAATATGTCAAAGGAAGGGATGACATGTTTTCCTTATGAAAACATATCAATTACGGACATCCTAACAACAATATTTGGTGATTAAGTTACATCAAAATATGTAAAATGGCAGCTAGATATTTCTTTTAGTCTCTTCATAAATAATTAAATGTGTCGACGCAAACAAAAAAGCACATCATCAAATCGTATTCTATTTTATGTTTTCATTGCAAACATCAGCAAACATCATATCAATGACATCATCAATTATACATTTGTCACAATGGGCACGTGACGTTTTTCAACGTCAAAACAACGTTGTTTTGACCACGTCAAAATAACTTTATTTTTACGTCGAAAAAAGGTCACATGTTAAAAGTAGCATGCTTTTCAAAAAGCATGATTAGATAATCGTTTAAGAAAACTCCTTATCACTGTTTTCATTCAGTTTCCATTGATCCGAGCTATGGGTATTCCAAACAATTTACGAAATCCAATAATAATTAGGAATTCTAAAATTCTAAAAAAAACTGTGCAAACGGATTTAGTCACGTGACTAAATCCGTTTGCACAGTTTTTTTAGAATTTTAAAATTCCTAATTATTGTTGGATTTCGCAAATTGTGACTAAATCCGGCAGATATAATTAGATGAGTGTGATTGAAAAAATTTACTCGCTAATTTAGTTATTAAATTATTAATGAGCTATTGGGTTTTTGCGAAACGAAATAAAAATATTCATAGTGCTTGTTATCGCTCCTGTTCCTACATGACATCAGCATTCCCTAAACAGTGGACAAAACTTGTTCAAATTCTGCAGTAAAGACCCTAGAATAACGTCTTTCAAGTATCTTTACTGCTGATTTTGAACAAGTTTTTGCCCACAGGGATTAAAAAAATCTCACCTACCTTCAATGCAATAGTTAGTTGTCATTTTCAGCAGCCTAGTAAATTAGCCTAGTATATTATGTCCTGATCTTCAAATATATTTTATGATCGTTTTTCACAATCTGATATTGAAAATCATAAACAAAAAAAAATATGAGGTAAAAATTAATTTGAATGGAAGAAGAAAAGAAATACAGTAAAGTAAATACAGTAGTACCTTATCGCTTACCCTAAATTGTTCGAACTTCGAGTATTCGAACTGTTTTTAAGGTCCTCCAAACAAAAAACTCTAATTTTCCGATGTTTTAGAACGGACACAAAAAATACACAATTCTTCAAAATTAATTTGTCTTTATATTAGTTCTTTTACAATCCTGTCTTTCTATAATAAGCTTAATATAGTGTAAGCACTCACCAAGTCGAAGGAAACAGTTATGCCATGCATTTTTATTGGTTATTCTTAGACCCCGAAATTTGGAGTTGTACTATCATAGATTTTATTAATAGGGTTTATGTGAATTTCATATCTGTGTTCTCCATGTAGTTAAGGACACTTCTGACGGTTCTAAGAGCGGTGGGGATTAGAAGAATTTCTAAAAATTGATAAGCCCCCTCCTCCATTTATTCGATACTGCAGAGTATGCATCCTTGTTTAAACTAATAGGCTCTTCTTTTCTTTTAGTTCGATTGCAGTATGATTATGTTTTTTATTGACTATACCTTACTGATGATTGTATGTATGATGTTCAGTGAAGGATTTTATCAATTTCGACAATTCTACTATGTTTTCGTCACAAACCAACGTGTATGGGCGTATATAGTATTTTCACTGAGTAAGTACATGCTCGTCCCCAGTCCCTTTCGACTTCTTTTTTATTATTCGAAAAAGATAAAAAAGATAAAAAAAAGTGACTGGGGACGAGCTTGATGTTATTACTATCCAGCGTAGTTACAGAAGGCACATATTTGTCCAAAAAAAGTCCACCCAATGGGTAACAACTTTTTAAAAGTCCATTGTATAGACACTAGGACACCATCGGACGACGTTGTTCTAGCATCTTTACTGCGGACTTTGAACAAGTGTTTTTTACCGACTGGGTAAATGTTTTGTTGAATGTTGAGCATGATGAACGCACTATTTAATACCACGGTGAGAATAGGAAAACGTGGTGATAGTAAGGAGAGTGTAGACCATATATAACCCTCTATTATTAATTAATACCGAATTTTTGACATGCGTATAAACAGCAATAGATATTAGTGATGTGTACCTAGTTTCCAATGATTTCGATAATGGCTTTAATTGATCTTAACACAATTTAACCTTATTATGCCCAGGAGTAGGGAGAGTAGGGGGGATCATGCCCCCTCGCATTACATCGAGCATAACTTTTTAAGTAAAAGTGATATCATGCTCAAACTTTCTGACTTTTCCCAACTTTTAATTTCAAAAAAATTTTCCTAACAATATTTTTAAACAATCTGCTCATTTTCTGCATTACAATAATTTCCAAACAGGGGTAGACCTAGGCCAATATTTTTAAATTTTTGATGCTGAATTTGTATCTGATGTTTATTTCACAAAATAAGTTACTTGTAAGAGTCAAAACATTATACTCATAGAAAATACGAAACTCCCTAACCAAGATAGCTATGACGTCATAAGCATAAAACAATAGGCACCTGCTAATTATTTTTATGGTAAAATGTAGATTATAATTTACCCTTTGACGTAAATTTGAAATATAAATATGCAGCCGTTCAGATTTTTTGGAGGAAGGAAGAGGCTTTCAGAGCACTAAAAAGTAATATAAAGCCTCCTCCCCCTTTAAAAAATCTAATAGGGTTAAGATGTAATTCCTACCAAATATTTCTTTAAAACAATATAATTATTGATCTTTCTAGTATTACCTGCTGTTATAACATTTGGTATTAAAATGCCATTGATGTTTCTGGATCCACCAGTTTCAAATTTCCAAGTGTAAGTTACATCTGATATCTATCTTTATTTTCTGAATCACAATGAAAATATACATCGTCGACTCCGGTGATATCGAGCTCTCAGGGGAGCAGAAATATAGTCCAAATACTAAAAGGTATTTTCTAATATCAATTCTCTTTATTGGCACCTGATAAAGATTGCTTTAAATGAAATATTCGCTGCGAGGACATTCCATTGGTAGAAATCGACGTCACACCATGTTACACCAGCTCTACCAATGGAATGTCTTACGTGGAAACAGCATTAACAGTTTGACTATAAAGTAGGAGTAATAGTTGATTTGTATACAGAGCACGTAAGACACACGGGTGTGTAGGGCACACAGGCACGTAGGGCACGATGGCATTAGGCAAGTGAGGCACACGATTTAGCATACTCCCATTTCACTTATCCGTGGTTTGACTTATCGAGATTAGCTATACATGCTTTATTTAATTGTAGATGCTGGCAATTTGTGGGCTTGCATAAATACACTTACGTAATATATGGACCAATTATATTACTACTAATCGTAAGTCATTGCGTCATTTGTTGTTTATTCAGTAGCGGTGTTCAAAGAGAAGAAATCTACCTGTTAACGTTCCCAGATATGTTGTTAGAAGGAATGTATATGGGCATCACAGCATGACGGAATACTACCCAGTGAGCACGTGACGATGCAACAACGTGGTAGCTACGTCAAAACGACGTGGCGACGTCGTTTCAACGTTGTTATGACGTTGTGTGCGAACAGGGTAATTCCGTATTCAGAATGTGTATGGCCATATATGATAATACACGGTTCAAATTTCGGAGCTATACGGATCCGTACTCAGCAATCTTTTACGTTGTGATTATATGTAAAGGGTACACCATGGCAAAAAGTTGTAAACGTTGGCATTGCATGTCATTTGAACATGATGTATCTCTATATAGAACGTATCTGTTTAACCTTATTCAGGATGGGTTTCATTTTGTTTGTGACGTCAATACATATGATGACGTCATTGAGGTGGTGCAAAAATATTTTAGGTGCAAATATTACCAGAATGTTTTTCAAGCCAAAATATAAGGAAAAACTTTTTAACACCTGTTAACCAAATCTATTCTTGCCAAAATGAGCCCGGATTAGTTATAGAAAAACTTGAGTTTCTCGTCATATAAGCCATTCATTCAGAAGTTATGAAAAAAGTTAACTAAAGGGTGGCACTTTGTGTCACTCCCCATCCTGAATAGGGTAAGCAACACCACCCAGTTGGCGCACGACGTCGGTACAACGTATTACGACGTTGTGTGCCAGCAAGGTACTTTCATTCTTATTTCCTGCATACGCGTGTCGCTATGAATGCAGATTATAATTTTTACTTTCTTTTACCAATTCCAGTGGGTAAAAACTTGTTCAAAGTCCGCAGTAAAGATGCTAGGACGTTGTTCTAACATCTTTACTGTGGATTTTGAACAAGTTTTCGCTCATTGGAATCATCTGAGATCATGATAGAATTATATTATCTTGGTTTAGTTGAATGGATTTATCACGGTATATTTGCTGCATCTTATCATTAGCAAGTTGAGAACAGAAAAAACATCCGAATTGTACAAACTAAGGTAAACATGCTTCTTACAAAATAATATTCAGCTCTAGCTTTTTACTCGTTAAAAAAAATGAATGAATGAATGAATGAATGAACGAGAAGCTATCTTTGGCTCTGTTTAAAGCAAATGCAACTCAGATTAAAGTATTTTAAACGTTGTTCTAACGTTATTTTGCTGACTTTGAACAGGTTTTTGCCGGATGGATTTTATCAGAGCGGCACTTTTGAAAAGACAAGAAACGATGTTGATCATCAGTTAGTATCAATCACTAAGTTACTTTTGGTCTCTTTGCTGTAAACACGTCGGATGATACGTTGAAATAAGTCAATAAAAAATTGTAAAACTGTAACCTTAAATTCAAATTTAGGAAGTCATGTCGTGGTTTATTGGTTTTGTTAATTCTTCTTGGAGGTGGTTACGCGCTCACTCTGTATGGCCCTGAAAAAAGGTGGTTTTATATGATTCGAGCTGTAGTGAGAGCTACACAGGTGAGTCATATGCGACTTTATATGCACTGGAATGTTATTATTAAGCTCAAATGCAGAATATATATTTTATATATCTTGGAGAAAACCAGTCTAAAAAAGAAATTGAGGGAAATAAATAATTCAAATAATTGAATCTGTATGTATCATTACAGGTATAGAGGCCTCCCCCATATTTAATCCCACCAGAAGCCCACTAATTATTCCATGTATCAGGTCTCCTTCACCCCGTAATAAGCCCATGGGCTTTATAAGTGAAAACAAATGCTACTGACATTTTCACATTTTCGTTACTCCATGACGGAGAAGGTAATATATACAATGTATGTCTCCTCCGTTTACACCATTTTCTTTTAGTTGTTGAATTAGTTTCTATCTGTCTGATAGGTATTCTCTTATGAGTTCTGTTTCCTTTAACCCTAATAGGACTGGGTTTTTATTTTAATAGCTTTCTTTTGCTAACGCCATCAACTTGGAACTAGGTGACCTTTCATATAATTATATTTTACATATTTTGACCAAGTTTCTAAGGTATACTTATTGCAGAGGTTAAGATAAAGGTTATATGTTGAAACCATCTAGAGCAAAATTTCTGTTATTAAATTGCAGTTTTTCGTAATTATGAGTAACTTAACCCTTTTAGGCTTTTTAGAGCTCTGAGAGCCTCGATAAAGTCTAAACGGTTGCATATTTTTCTTTCAAATTTACACCAAAGGTTTTACAAACTATGAACTACATTTTAGCATGAAAAACGTGAATATTGTATATACACTTTATACTATTTACAAGTATTTCAGACGAACGTTGTTGTTTTTTGTTGATTTGTATCTGCTTTGCGCTTATTAAATTGGTAAGAACAAGTATCTCATACACATGTTTAATGCGAAACATGGTTGCAGGGCTATAAAAATCCTCCCAAAATGGTAAAACATTTTAGATGTTAGAATATTATTTTTAATTATTGTATTTGTGTTGCAGGGAACGATGATCTGTATTGTGCAAGTATTTCTCAGTCATCACATCATCACTGCACTCAAGAAGAAAATCCACGCACTCAGAACATCAGTCGAGGTAAATCCAATTTTGGATAAATACTAGTTTCGCAGTAAATTTCGAAAGAAACAAAAAAGTTATATGCACAAAAATATGTTTATTTTATTTTCAGAAAAGAAAGTTGATCTGGAATAGTTTTTGAGAAATTTGGATAAATAACATTATATAAATACACACAGCGTGGAAGCCAACCGAACACGGTTCCGCATTTCTACGTATTCGGACCTTGTTTTGCCATATATAGCAATACATAGTCCGAATACGGAAAAAAACCGGGACCGTATTCGGTAGGCTTTTACATTGTGATAATTTTTAATTATCTTTCTAGTTCAAAAGTGACTTTTACAAGTCGCGTTCAAAAAGGCATTCGGCTGATATATCAGCATCGGATACAGATTACTCAAAACGAGGCTCAGATGCGTCTGGAATAACTTTTATGGCTGATAGCAAGTCAGATAAAAAGAATAAGATAGATTTGTCTACATCTTCAGTCAGTGGTGTTAGCAATCTCACGTGTATCAAAGAAAAACCGAGTGTTACAAGTACAAAATCCTCAAGTAAAGTTGGAGACACTAAGCGTGTTTTTCTTGATATAAGCGATGGAAATAACCACAACAAAGGCATTGGCAACAAAGGATATGAGAATGAGACAAGTATTTCCAACAACGTAGATTCATCTCAAGATACCTCTCAAACAAAAGCTCTCTAACGTACCTGACTAAATCGTTAGAGAAATGTTTGGATTAAAATCATATCCTGGAAGACTGCTTAAAGACTCCTTACATAAAGCAGGCACACTTTCTTAAGTCATTTTGACATTGTTTCGAAATCGTTCTGACGACAAATGCCGATAGAGACTGATCTATTTGCAACCGAATTTCCATTGTCTTACACGCAGTGAATATTGTCCAACTCATCATACATTTATTAGAACTTTATATAACCCCTTAATGAATTATATGTATTGTAAATATTACACACAACACAAAAAACGGCCGAATAAAGGGCCGAACCTCCATATATGGATATGTACCTGTGCAAAGATACCCAGAACTGTATTCGGCTGTTGCATTTATACAAATTGAGAACGATCTGTTTTCAATATTTATTTTTTTAAAACAGTGTAGTTTGACGTTTGATAAGCTAATAAAATGTTTTAAAATTTGTAACTTATTTTAAATTTGTTTAAATTCGGATTCAAAAAGAATTTGCGTTCAAAAATAGCAGCAGAAACTTGCTTTTTGAATAAACTCAAAATTTTATCATTGCTTCATATCAGTGATTTCATCCAGATATCACCTTCTTATTACTTACGCAGGTGCTGCAGTCTTTCATACCCAGCCGACAAAAACCTGTTCAAAGTCAGCAAAATAACGTTAAAACAACGTTCTAACATTATTTTGCTGACTTTGAACATGTTTTTTTCCGGTTGGATACATGTCTTTGACTATACTACCAGATCCTTTCAGTAAAGACGGCTGTAGTCGTAATATTTTTAAAATAACGAATCTATCGTATCAGGTACCATGGTCAAACGTCGTGGAAACAGTTTTAAATGATTATGGTTAAACACTAGTCAATGTTGTTCGATCACGATATTGTCTGTTTTTGTCTCATTACCGGATCACATTAGTTATCTTGTTTAACCCTATTCAGGTCAGGGGGTGGCAAGTGACACCCACCCCGCTTATATGGCTTATATGACTAGAACCTACACTTTATCTAGGATCACTTTGAAAAAGAAAATTCTGTAACTAGGGATAATTGTCCATATTTTTAACATGTGGCAAAAAAAACCCCCTAGAACAAAAGCTTTTCTACTTAAAATATTATTTTTCACCCCACTTGTTTTTCCATGATGACACTATCGTGAGTAATGACATTATCAATAAATATATTGCACTAAAATGTTAATTATGTGTTGACCTAACATTCTGGACCTAAGTTTCAGCACTATGGCATAGTTCCATCAAAAGTATTGGCCCATAGTCGACAGTTTTTTACGTTGTTGTTACGACGTTACCTCATTGGTCTTCTGCAAACATTAATTTTGTTCAACGAAAACCAGTGAAAGGTATCATAGTTTTATTTATTACTGCTCCCTGTCGGTGCTCGACGTTTAATCAACGTCGCAAGGCAACGTCAAAACGACGTCTGATTGTCTTTCGTTGGTCCTCGGGTGATCACAGGGATATTTATTGGTTTACAGCGGATTAATTAATTTATTTTAATTATGTTTTAATTATATTAATTTTATTTATTACGATTTAATTTATCATTAATTAAACATCGATCAGCAAAGGGAATAATTACATGTATACTTCTTTTCCAAAATGGAATAGCTATCTTCTGACGTGTAGTAGAATCACAATGACCTGGCAACGAAAATGATCTCAAAATTAAAGAGAATTTAATTGTTGTTGTTGTTTGCAATTTATAAGATTACACCCTGTAGTCGTTGGTAGAATGTTCTAAATTTGGGGTTTGGTTAGTGGAAAAAAAACAAGCGGATTGCTCCGATCAGGTCAAGAGCAGGTTTGATTGGTAGGCCCACGAATCAAACGCAAATTGATCAGTGTGATAAGTGAGCCCACCAGTGCCATTAAAATGCACCATAATATGGCTTGTATTGTATAAGTACTGCAAGGAAATAAGGAAATAAGGGCTTTTAAAAATATTTCTGGATATATAAGTCTGCAAAAAAATACCCAACAGGAATTTACGCAGGGAGATTCTTCCACCTTTTCATATCAGTATAATCTTTTGAAGAATTTGAAGAAAAAGTTCACTGGGAACAAATATAATTATGTATACGAAATTTATCATAAAATATTTTTTGTTTTATCAGCATAACATCTGAAACGGATGTAAAGAAATCAATAAGTTTAAACCGATAATATTCAAATTGTCTCTTATTAACCTTACAGAAGTTTACTTGAATGAAAACCTTTCAAATTTACATGATTCGTACAACTTATTTCACCAACAGTACAGAGTCAAGCTCGTTTCCAAGCCCTCTCTATTTTTTGCCCACATTATTTTAAATAACTAAGTATTCCGAGTGATGTTTAACAAATAGAGCATGGAGCATACTCAAATGCCAAGCTAAATACACGCTGTCCTTCAAATAAACACCCCTTTTTTATTATTTTTTTAAAAGAACAAATTACGATTTTATTTGAGTACTGTAATGTTATTGACGGTTTGATACTCGAGGTTGCATATTACAACACATATATTTCCTCTTTAAATGATGTCCTCTAAACGTTTTGACGACGTTATCAACCCGCTTAAGGAGATTTTTTAATATTTTCAACCATTTAGGCTGAATATATTATTTAAAAAAATTCCTACACAGTGATGACCGGCAATTACTTCAACTTAAGCAAATATCGATCTCGATTTTTAAAAGAAATGTGTACATACTAGAGGCAGGTAACCACCGAGTTACGGAAATCCTGAGGTACGAATAATTTCGACCTGAGAAATTTTGAAAAATAAATGAAAGCATTTGTTCAAACCACCTCGTTCCACTAGGGCTTGTTTTTCGAAAAGGCAAGAAGCCCTGAGAATGAAGATGCTGTTCACTGGTCACCAAAATATGTTTACCTGTTGTGGATAGCTTATCTGATACACTCTGGTCTATTTGCGGTTAGTGTTTACACGCTTATAAGAAATCAGGATTATTATGGAACGCAGTGCTTATACTCGATGGAAAGAAAAAGAGATCTTGCTTCTAATTCCCAGTTGTGCGATTAAAACCTCTTAGAATATGTTTTAGACTAAGTGAAGTAAAATAAAAATAATATTAAAATGGTTTCCTTACGAATTTCGAAGCCCTTTTTACAAGTGTCCTGCCATACAAGTGTCCTGCCATCAGAATTGCAATAGTATTTCGCTTTGAACTATTTTAGAATCCTACGTTTTCAATGTAGTGTCCTACAATATTAATTCACTTCAGCCATTTTTTTAGTGTCCTGCCATGTTATCTGACTTGCAATATTATTTCACCTTCAACTGCAGTATGCTATGTTGTTCGTGTAGTGTCCTGCGATGTTATTTTACTTGAAAAAATTTTCAGTGTCCTGCCATGTAACTTAACTTGACCTATTTCAGTGTCCTATCATGTAAGTGTCCTAATATGTTATTTTACTAAGACCATTTTTCAAGTGTCCTGCCATGTTATCTGAGTTACATATGCATATATAAATATATATATTTTTATATAAAGTAAAAGTCATTGCGCTTCCTCGAACTCATCCGGAAATGACGAGATCGGAGAACACTGGACGCCGTTTCGGGCTAATTTGTCCTCATCAGCAGTGTATACCCACTCTCAATGCTAATGCCTGGACACATTGCAAAGTGAGAAAATCTATCCGATCGCCGATGGAGGTGGCTAAATCGGGTGCCACTTCACTTGTGGTGAATATTACTTGTGATAATATATTGCTTAGGCCATTTTTTTTGTGTCCTGCCATGTTATTTTAGTTGAAATAAATCAGTGTCCTACCATGATAGTTTCCTGATATGTTAATTCACTAAGGCCATTTTTCAAGTGTCATGCATTGTTATCTGACGTATGTATATATATATTTATATTTTAATATAAAGTAAAAGTGATTGCGCTTCCTCGAACTCATCCGCAAACGAGATCGAGGAACACTGGACGCCGTTTCGTGCTAATTTGTCCTCATCAGCAGTGTATTCCCACTGTCAATGCTAATGCCTGGACACATTGCAAAGTTAGATGATCTATCCGATCGCCGATGAAGGTGGCTAAATCGGGTCTTACTTCGCTTGTGGTGAATATTACTTGTGATAATATATTACTTAGGCCATTTATTTAGTGTCCTGCCATGTTATTTTACTTGAAATATTTCAGTGTCCTACCATGTTAGTGTCCTGATATGTTATTTCACTAAGGCCATTTTTCAAGTGTCCTGCCATGTTATCAGAATTGCAATATTATTTCGCTTTGAAGTATTTTAGTATCCGACGTTTTCAATGTAGTGTCCTGTAATGTTAATTTACTTCGGCCATTTTTTTAGTGTCCTGCCATGTTATCTGACTTGCAATATTATTTCACCTTGACCTTCAGTATCCTACGTTTTCCGTGTAGTGTCCTGCCATGTTATTTCACTTGATTAATTTTCAAGTGTTCTGCCATGTATTTTGTGTCCTACGATGTCAGTGTCCTGATATGTTATTTCACTAAGGCCATT
>JAULBZ010005621.1:0-13237 GCA_032360805.1 Neoturris breviconis
TTTTACAAGTGGTCAAAAATAAGTAAGGGAAATACCCTTTTACTTATTTGTCGGATGACGTCGGGATTTATTGTCGGATGACGTCATGATTTATTGTCGGGGATTTATTTCACGCATGCGCTTTGATGACGTCATGATTTATTGTCGGTTGCCAGCATTTATTGTCGGTTTTTATTGCCGGCAACCAGCATTTTGGGGAGGCTTTTATACACATTTGTCAGATTTTGATGTGATTTTGATCAAAATCGGCAAATGTGTATAAAAGCCTCCCCTCCTCTAGCTTAAGTTCCTACCATCGATCACCAATGGAATTGAGATAAACGAATTAGAACGAAAATCAATCTCGCTACCAACAAAGTATGTAGGACTAGGATTACCTATCTTCCCATACGGCGTTGGTGAAATCCACTGTCCCAGCGTCCACACCGTGTACCGTGCCACCGTTCGTGTCCACCGTCTACCGTCTGTGAACCATCGTCTGGGGTAATATTTTACAGACCAGATTTTTCAGGAATTTTTTAAAAAAATAAAATTGATATTTTACAGATCAAAAAAATTATTTTCTTTTCTTTTTGCTCATTCATCTTCCCGTCTATTGACACAAACTTTAATTATCCCTACAAGAAAGCAAGTGTTAAAATTGAGACTACTAAACAAATTACTTCCATAGCTTACCCAAAATGCGGCTAAGCTTATATACCAGTCTATGATAATGCCAACACTAAACCTAGTTTGGATTTCTGATCCTAAATCAAAATCAGGGTCAACGAAACAAGCTACTTTCTTTCCATCTTAGGGCACTTGATATCATATATGAAAACTATTGATCTAATCAAAATACGCGGTTTATGCGATTTTATCAAAGACTGTTTTGATGGTGATGTGTGTAACGCCTTTATTATTTTAAGAAAATTCGCATTCACGTTAGATATGGTTGGCAACTATCACGTTTACCTGAAAACTGTGAATGCGGCATTAAATTTAACGTATTACCATGCAAGAAAGGTAGATTCATTACTTTTCATTATAATCAAATTCGCAATATAACAGCCAGTTTACTGAAAGAAGTGTGTCATGATCTTTCTGTTGAGCCACGCCTCCAGCAGTTAACTGGTGAATCTTTAAAGGAACGCTCTGCCAACGCATCGGCAGAGACAAGATCGGATGTTAGTGCTAGAAGTTTTTGGATTACAGGTCAAACTGCATTTTTTGATGAGAGGGTTTTTAACTCAATTGCCAAGAGATATGTAAACCAAGAACTTCCTAAATGACAACAATGAAAAAGAAAAGAAAAGAGCATACAACGAACGTTTAATGCAAGTTTCACACCACTCGTCATGGTTGCATCTGGAGGCATGGGTCATGAGAGTCGAAGGTTCTATACTCGCCTTGCAGAAATAATTTCTGAAAAGCAAAATTATTCTCTAATCACATCGTGGATAAGACGAAGGATTTGCTTTACTTTAAAGAATCCAATCTGTATATGCAATTTGAGTAATGTTATTAATGAATCAGACCTTCCTGATGTTTATTTAGTTAACACTCTACTTTATGCCAGTGCAGAGTTTTCTTCTGAAGTTAATTCTTTGATATTAAAAGATACTATCTCCTTCATACTTTCTTCGGAGAGGTTTGATGCTCCTTTATTGTAGTATCTTTATAAGGTATATGTATGTGGCTTAGGTATCTTGTTTATATTGATATATTAATTTATTGTATTTGTTATTTTCTTACTTATATGTTTTACGTATACAGTGCCACACTGAAAGATCTTTTTTAGTGAGGTACCAAGAGTCTCCTGTATTGTCTTGTCTGTCTTTTATTTTTTATCAAGTTTTGTAAATTTATACGTTCAGAAAAGAAGAAAAAAAATCTGTATGTGTATACGAGGCAGTCGTACCAAATTAGAATCGTCATTTTCTCAGAAGACGCAAAAGTTAGTAAAATCATCTCAAGCATTGTAAGTGAATTGTTCAAATTCACCATATGCTGACCAAATATTTCACTACCCTATGGTAATATTTACTACCCTATGCTAATCTTTACCTATAAATATTACCATAAATCAAAAGAGTGTGCCGGGATTGCCTCCTTGCGAATTTATTGATTATAATCGGGTATAGCCTAGTATACTAAGCTCTATTTTTTCTTTTTCTTTCTTTCTCTTTCATCCAATGTTGATATTTTATTTTAAAGATTTGAGAAAAAACAGAATGTAAACTAAAATCTCAAACGACAGATTATAACGTAAAGAAAGAAAATGAATGACGGAAGCAAAGAGACGGGAATCATTGGCTAAATCTGGTAGCGCTCTCTGATTAATAATAATCTGAGTTAGTGCACGAAGATAAAACGGGAATCGGGCGAAATCGGACAAGATACTCTATGCAACAGGAAATAGTGTTTTAAATCTCAGACACAACTGGACGTGTATTTAAAGAAATTTGTAAACAAAACAAAACCACGGCTCCATAATGACATGATTAGAAAAGGAGGACTGGAGGAGAAGGAAGTATATGTACACTATAGACTACTGCCATTCATGCTTTCCTTTGTTTAACACTTTACCATGCCGGCACATGTTTGTATAAACATAGTCACAAGAAAAGAAATAGATAATGACTTATAGAGCCGAGATGGCAAACAAGAGAGTTAAGAAGATGCATAAACAGATAAAAATAATAGTCTAGGGCTCGCGTTTTCTTGGTGGCGTTGCCTCTTTCGTTTGTTTTTTGTTGTGCTGTGTGGGGAATAGCATAAATGGGCCATTGCATTTTTTCCTCATCACTACACCCCCTAATGGATTTTTTTACGGATACATCCATTTAGGAAATTTAGATATCCTTTCAGCTAGCCTTCTTAGCTAGCTTTGTTTGTGCATATGCAACAACATCTTGCTTCGCGCGCGGACATCGGATGTCCAGCCCGGCCAGATAAATCAGCATTCGGAAACACGAACCAGAAAACTCCATTCTTATCTTCCATGATATTCCTACTTTCCCACTTTTCCCTATTATGCAGAAAATCTGTTTTAGAAATACCCCCTGTCCTGTCTGCCTGGGCTTCCTGTCTGGTACTGTACCAGACGTAACCAATCGAACACAATTGAACATTGATTTCCAATTGATACTAATTAATATATACAGTAGATAATCGATCGATTGGTTTTTGATTTCATTCGGCAATCGATATAGGTAATTGGTACTTTTTTCTGAGTCAATCGATTGATTTGATTGATATTGGCTCGCTCGATTGTGGGTTTTTATCTTTGTGAGTCCCGCTTTGGATTTCGCGTCAGGCAAATTATATTTCTCTGGGGTTTAATTTTGCTGTTTTCACGAATTGAAAACTGCAAAATTTAATTCCTGTGAAAATTAATCCCCTTAATAGCTGGATTTTTATTTATCATTGTGTTGAATTGTAGCCTAAAAAATCTTGACCAAAGCTGCCTTCCTAATAAATACACGGCATTGGATCAACGTTGAACGTTGAACCATCGTCGTGCGCATACTAAGATGAGTAGCTATAGCATTGGGGACAAGTTTGGGTAGGGAGTTAAAAATAAAGACACAATCTTTGTTTGCTTTGTCATTATCACACTGAAAATGTTTAAAATTACAAAACAAACAAACAATTTAAGTTCGATAAATCACATGTTTTTCTCTCTTGTTTTCTAGTCTCGTTGTGATATCGGATATATTATTCTAACTAATGATCAAAACAACCTGACTATTGAATCATAACAAAGTTAGGATGGTTTTGAAGAATAGCTTTAATGTCTTACACGAGAATTAAATAATAGACATTCAGAGTTATGAGCCATGAGAATTAGGAAATATATATATATACACCGTAATGCCTGGATTAAACGCTCGAATGAGCGACCCCCCGTCTAGAAGTTTAAAATTAAATAAGCGCCAAATCCATATAGTTTTTTTCTGTTAGATGAGAATTCAGACGATGAAGGTGTAGATATTGATTAAGAAAAGAAGAAACAGTATAATGTATAATACAAGTATATCATTGTGGTGTTTTTCTATTTTCCCAAAAATTAAATAAGCGCCCGGGCGCTTAATCGATGCATTACGGTATGTTGTTTTTATACATATATACAAGAAACTCAAAGGTTTGTAATATAGTATATTATAATATATCATTATTTTTTCTCATAGCCTCTCACGCCTCTCACTGATTCAAATAACACAAACATGTTATGGCGTATCCTATTATTCCAGTCTAGTTTTAAGTTTTCGTAAACATTAGTTATAAAGTTATCCAGCCAAAATCTTGGTCTGAGAAGTATTGCTACAAAAATACCATTTTTCTTTGGCAAACTAATATTCTAATGGTAGCTTTCTAAATATTTGTTTATGCATAGAATTTATACCTTATAGAACAACCACTAATTCGCTGATAATACTTTTTATGTTGAAAAGTTAATGAAAACTACCGAGAATCAACGAGACAATTGATCTAGAAAAGTATCTCTCATCGTGGATAGCCTTTGACTCTTCGCTGCAAATTGCACACAGAGTTTACTAAACATGTCTTGATGTTACACTCGTAGATGTTATAAATTCTTTAAGAGCAATAGTACTACTGAAAATCAGTCGAAAATAGAAGAAGTTAGTAAATATTTATTATAAATATATAGTCGTTTAGTTTTGAAATTTCTATACCTTTGAGAATAGAAGCTATCACTACGTATCCTGGTGTCTACTGCCTATATATACATATAGTAAGTTTCTTGCAAAAATAGGAAAAAAAGGAAAAAAACTTAATTGAGTTTTTGTTACATACATATATATATATACCGGGAATTACTAAAAAGACTGGATCGAGTCTACAAGCTTTGTATCAATTTTTCTAAAATTAAGAAACGGTATTAAATTGAATTGTGAAATACATTGTTGTGATCTTTCTCTTTTCATATATCTATGGTAAATATAACACAACGGGCAAAAAGTTGAAATTGAAATTCTACTTAGTAGTAATGGTACACACTTCCAGACCACGAGCCTAAAATCTTTTAGCCTGGAAAAGAAATGTTGACAAAGTAGTTAAAAAAACATTGTTTTTCTTCATTCTGATTGGATAGTTACAGTAGTTGTTCTTTTGAATTTGATTGGACAGATTAGATCATGATCGCAACATCATCTCGTTATGTTTCTTTGATACGTGTGAATTAAAAAAAGCGATCTACCGTAAGATGGAATGAGTGTTACTATTCTCATGCAATAGGACTCCCTATTTACAAGAAACATTGCCTGGGTATTGCAATAACTGTTTCTGATTTTAAAAGCCCAGACAGACAGACAGACAGATTAGCAGGATATGGCCTCTGGTGCGGAAATTATTTCTTTAAATCATTAGTATTAGCCGATAACATATGCATATTCTCTATTCTTATTAAGTATATACACAATACTATGATGTATAGTGTGTGTATAGAAATAACATTTATGTACTAGGTTTAAATTTTACTCAGTTTGGCAAACTACTTTCAATATCGTTATTATTGCTGTATCTCAGGATAGCAAAATCTTTCACGAGATGATGTAACGTTAATCCAATCATATTTAACAACCAGTGTTTTATCATTCAGGCAATAACACTGCGGAGGAAAGATTTTGTAACCTGAAGTTATGTTCAAAAACCACTCCTCCACAGTGGTTATTTGCTCTTATTCTAACTAATGTCATCATCAATATATTTTTAACCATATCATTATCAATGACTAATTAAAATTGATTGGTAATTAGTGCTAAAAAGGTAATTATGCAACTGTATATAATGATTTAAATTATTTAGAAAAAATAATGACACCAGATGGGAATGAGAAGCGAAAAGAAGATGACAAGGATGAAGTGTTTGACCCTCCTGAACATGAAGGGAATATGAGTGATCATTCAAGCATTGGTAGTCCTGCTTTATCTAACACAAATGATGACTCGAGAAAAACTAAACCAAAATCTAAACGGAAAAGGTTATTGAAAGATGTGAATGCACCGAGAGCACCTTTAACTGGTTATGTACGTTTTCTTAATGAACATCGGGAGAAGTTTAGAGAAGACCATCCTGATATGCCTTTTCATGAAGTCACAAAAGTGTTGGGTCAAAAATGGTCCAGTATGAGTCAAGAGGAAAAGCAACAGTACTTAGATGAGGCTGACAAAGAAAAAGAAAAATATGTGAAAGCTTTAGAAGGTTCCTTATTCTTAAATTGTTTATAATACCAAGTCTGATAATTAACAAAAGCACTCCTCCACAGGTGCTACTCTTATATTGAGGCTTGGATAATTATTAGGTTATATCACTTAGAAACTTCAAAAATAAAATATGAAGATATTTTTGTTTAATATCACAGATGCTGCTATATTTAGTAAAAAATCAGAATCTTCAAATAGGTTACAGAAATAATAAAATCAAATACATAATGACAAATTCAATAGGTCTAAGCACTTGTCTTAAACTTTTACTTGCAGAAAATATAGAACTTTTGTTACAGATGGTCATGAAATTATAACTTTTGTTATAGACGGTCATCAAATTAGAACTATTTTACACTCATCAAGTCTAAAACGAATCATAGAGGTAAAATGTTACGTACAGACAATACCAAATTTGAATTTCTCTTCGCAAATTATATATAAAAGTTTCTATCCTTCAATATAAAAGCTGCAAATCTATCCGTGAAGTTAAATTCCCACAATATTTTTCAGAAATTTCAATCCACAAAATTAAATTCCTGTGATATATACCTTTCTTTCCTTCTGCAAAATTGAATTCTTGCGAAAGTTTCTTCCCTTTAAAAGTAAGTAAATCTGAGGGGACCAAAAAAAATAATTAGATGATTTTTCGAGTTATATGAGTTCGAATTACATGAGTTCAACTAACAAAAATTAAATTGTGTAAAATATGTTTATTTATTTTTTGAAAAATTAAGCATGTGGTTAATAGTGTGACGCCTATTTCAAACTTTGACTAAAAAATGTGGTGTTTGAGGGCGTGTTGCTATGTAATTCGAGGGCAACATTAATTTGAGTATTTATAGTATTTATGTTTTAGCATTAAAATCTAAAGCATAAATCTACTTCCCTTACATTCCAAGTATTCCATTTTATGAACTGGTCATGATAATATAAGTCAGTCAGAAGGTTTTCGCGAGAATTTAATTTTGCGAATTAACCATAAACAATTTAAATTTGTGAGTTGACTGTAAACAATTATTTTATGTATTTAATTTTGCAAATTATATATTTGCTTACTAAGGTTTCAGAAGAGTCACATCCCAGCAGGTACGTCTGTTTACTTCTTGTGTGACAAAATCTTGAAAAAGATGTTTTAGAAAATAGATGAAAAATTTAAAACAAATCTCAGCCTCAACCCTTATATAAAGCTTGTAACGGAAAAACGGAAAAATTCAAATGGCGGAACTTAATTTCTGAGAATTTAATTTCGTGAATCGGCAGATTAATTTTGCGAATTGACCATAACAAATTTTTTGCGGAAATTTAATTTCATGGAAGTGCCCAAAATTCGTGAAAATTTCTTAAAGTAGTGTAAATACATAGTAGTGTCATGTATATTAGTGTGTATGTGGATTATTTCCTTATGCTAGGATAAACTTTCGCTCAGTTTGGTGGGCTACTTTTAATACCATCACCCTTTTTATATATTGTAGGATATCAGCAATCCTCAGCATATAAAGAATTCCAAGAAATGAAAAAGAGAAAAGAAAATGAACACAGTGATCTTGAAAATGAGCAGAAACTGTTCAAAGGGGCAAATCTAAAGAATGAATACCCCCATGTAAATTCACCAAAACGAAATGGTATTCTAACACCTTTAATGCAAGGTCCGAAGATCACAAGTGATGCAGGAGTACAAATACCAGTATTCACTGAACAATTCTTAGAGTATTCAAGGAAAAGGGAATCTGAATTACGACAGCTACGTAAAAATAATTCAGTTTTTGAGGAACAGAATGCTATACTTAATAAACAAATCGATCACATGAAAAATGTGATGGATCGTGTGAAAACTGAGATAATACAACAAGAGAACGAAAACATTACAATGCAAACATATTTAGATAGGTTTCGTAAAGTGTTGATAGGTTTATTTGAGAAAGTGCACTTTCCAAAGCATCTATTAACAGAGAAACTAACATGTGAAAATATTGATTCAAAATTGACACTATTGCTTGATTACTTAATGACAGGGAAAGGTAATGATGTTCATGAATTGAAACAGAAAGTCAGAGAAATTATCAGTAAAATGGATTATCCAACGCTTAAAGATTAATCACAAGCATCTTCTGTTACAGACGATTCTTTATAAATAAACCATTGTTTGTCCACAAAATAAGTGCAAATAATCACTGTGAAAGAGTGTCCATCTTACTCTCATTCGCAGTAGTTAGCAGTTCTTATTTCGAGCACTGGTGATATATCATAATCTCTGCGAAGAAGGGTAGTTTGTCAACCAGCTAGACATTGATGGTCCCCTTGTTATGAAGGAAGCAATCATTTTCTGGATAGTTGATTCACTACACTTCATCATTGATGATTATTTTAAATTTTGAAAGAGATGTGTACATACATTTAAGGTTTGGAGCTAATTTTCAGCTCAAATTCTTATTTTTTTCTATATATAGCTGTACGTCTTGCAAAATAATGTTGGCTAACAAAGACATGTCAACCAAATAGGTTATATTCATTTTTCAAACTAACTAACAAAGACAATAGATTAATGCTTTTTGTTTGTTGAATGTTATCCATGTAGGTCTTTAAGGTAGATGTCCACTAGATCAAATATTTCTTGAGAAAACCAAAAGAAGACATTCCATTGATAGAAATTCAGCCGTGTGACGTCAATTTCTACCAATGGGATATCTGCTTTTAGCTTTCGCGCGAAAGTTTTCGTCCAGTGGAAATCGGCCTTAATGGTGAAAACATTCACATGTCTTTCTACTCAGCATGTAGCAGATTTGACTCAAGTTTAATATGCCTAACAGTTATGTATACTCGCAATACACAACCCAAATCTGGACGGTATTCATTAGCCTTTTTACTGTCTTTGTCAGTAAAGTTAAACTTAGCACCAGGAGTTATTAGTGAATTATTGTCGGACGGAGTTGTTGGACGGAACCACAGCTTGACATACGTTACGAGCAAATATGTATCTCTCAAATTGATTATAATCGATGTAACAAAATCACATCATCTTACGTAGAAAGATATAGCTATAGCTACAAAAGACTGACAATATTAAACTGTGCCGTCCGACAATCAAATAATAACAAAAAACATAACGTAAACTTGTATGGTTCATCTTCGCATCAAAGAAATGTGTATGGATTAGTTTCTTTTTAGAAGAAGCCAATCCATGTATGTTCGTTGACCCGGTGCTCTCTTTTTTTTAATTTTTAAGGTGATCCCTTCATGTAACGACGCAAAGGTATTTTTACTGACTATTTTATTCATGGAATTGTATGTTTTTATGACGTTTGTGATATGGATGTGTGCTTATATCTTTAAAGATTATTCAAAAGGAAATATTTGGAAAAGTTGTTCTTCTGTTAAAGTGAACTCATAAACTTTCGTGAATATTTTGCTTTCACGAGGGGAAAGTGAACTTTTAACGTTTGTGTGCACGTGTTAGTAAGAACTCTGAAGCAATGATCTTCGTGATCAGTCATTCGCCTGTTTGTTGATATTTCCCGCTTCATATCCTATATAATTATTTTAACTTTGAGATCAGGCATGGAATATGAACATTACCAATAGTTATCTCTAAATTAGTTGCTGCTAAACTGTCGCAGGTTTTTCTGTATGACATTTTAAACGTCAAAAATACCCACGTTTCTTTTTTGTATCAAATACTAACGTACATCAATGGAAAGCTACACGAATAACCTTTGCAAATATGGACTTACCATATGGTATTTTTGGGCAATTTTTTGCAGGTGGAAAGAAAATCGGTACAATGTAAAAATCTTTTTGTATTAAAGGTATTCTAGTAGAGACTAGAAATACTCCAAAAAAACCTTTTACATGATAATATTAAGATTCAAAACCTCAAATCCGTCGGACTTTTACAGGGGCAAAGGTTTCTATGTATTTTCTGGAAGGTTCTAACAGATCCTAAGAAACAATTAAACCCATCTGCAAAATCAACATTGAGTGATTTCTCGCACACACTGTCTTTGTTTTGGTTAAAAAGTGAAATTGCTAGAAAATTGTGGAGGAAAGAGCAGTATCTTTAAAGGATCTTTGCGTTTTAACCAGACAGTCAAGTAGGCACGCTTTGGGAGAGAAAGATTTATCCAGTAACCAGAATGAACAACAACAGAACTGTTCTGGATTGGAATATGATGGAATAAGCAAGTAGAACCTGGACTTGAAATCCTCGAAAATCGCTTCAGGAGAGAGGAATATACCTAATAAGCAGATTGAGTCACATGCATGCTCTGTCAAATGGACATACTCCCGAGAAAGAAGAATCTTACATTACCAGATAAACATGATTGGAAAATCAAACAACAATAAAACTGACCAAATGAACTCACTTCTGAAGACAAAGAGATTTCCCATTCGAAGGCCCAAATTATGCCAAGTGGAGAAACTAAGCTTGCAGAAGGAATTTTGGAGCAGAATATTACTGTATCAGAACAAGAAGACAGGAATTTTATTTCAAAGCATTTATTTCATGTCGGATGCAAATTTATAAAATTATATCGTAGTCACAATCGAAGTGTCAAGGCGGAGGTCGCAGAGTCAAGGCAGAGGTTGTACTGGTGGTCGTAGTGTCGAGACGAAGGTCGTGATGGTGGTTGTGGTCGAGACGTGTTCGTAATGTCGAGGAAGCGGTCGTGATGTTGAGGCGAAGGTTGTAGTATCGAGCGAAGGCGGTGGTGGAGGTCACATGATCGAGGAGGCGGTCGTGATGTCGAGGCGGAGGTCTTAGTGTGCCGTGGTCACACTTAGACTAAACTTAGAAAAATTTAAATATGATATGAATCCGCTTTTTGTCGTTTTGATTTTGTTTCTCGCAATAGCAACATTGTTTCGCAGATTATAATAAGAGTTCTTAAACCTAGATACAGAGTCATGTAGCCTGGAAGACTGTTTTTTTAGCGCAAAACGGCAAAATCCGAGAGCTTACGGCGGAATACGAAAGTTACGGATTATTATTTGAACATTGTTTTGCTCTTCTCTTTTTTCCCGTGTCTGCTCTCCCCACCGTGCTTTCCTCCGCTGTGTTTTTTAGCAAACGACTTCTCTAGTCTAAGTCATGGTAAAAGAATCCAAAACGCCGCTTGGTCGAACAATTACATTGATGGCATTGTTTTGCTTGTTTTATTTCTATTGAAATTTTATGACTTTGAGTATTTTAGTAATCTGTTTATTTAGGCAGTCGAGGTCATTCTGCTCGGTATTTTGATAGCTTATGTACCATAACCAGTAATTTAAGGATTGCGGACCATGGCTGCACTATGTTTGCAAGCGAAAAGACAGGCGGAGGAACACAGGCAACAGACAAAGATCAGTCTGAGGCAATAGGCAAAGGAATTTAGATCTCCAGTAGAGGAAAGGCAAAAAATAGGTAAACACAGACAGGGGCAAGTGGAATAAGGAAAGGCAACAGAGCAAAGGCATACGACAAGGATCACAGGAAAAGATTCCTGGCTGAGGCAAGTAGCCAAAAGAAAGGCAGAGCCCAAGACATCAGACTAGTACCATATACAAGTTGCTCCGCAATAACAAAAATTAAAGCATGATCAAAAACTTCCATTCACTGCAGTATTCGGGAATCATGCATATGGCTGGGTTCAATTAGCGCCATGGTAACTGGTGTATTCCTGTTTGATGTGTTGGAATATGTGACGTTCTGTATATTATCTATCGCCATGGTGACGTTCGTTGTTATGTTTTCCAAAAAATAATATTTTATGGTACCGTGGCGACAAGGTATTTTCAAGTCGTGTTATTAAGATAATTAAATTTCAAGTAACTTTGAGGAATATTCAACTCCACTTGCCTAAATTTAAGTTTCAGCGTCCCATCACTTGAAAATTAATGTTTTTTAAGGAGCGTTTCCAAACTTTGAAAGCAATTTGTTTTGTCAGAAAAAAAGGATCTTCATTTTCACAAACTTGCAATAAGCGCCTCCCATGAATAAGTTCCCCTTCTTACGGGTAAATATTGGAAGCGCCCAAGCATTTGTTCAATGAAATATGGTAAGTTACATCTTTTTTCACTGTCGGACATTGCCATTTCTTGCTGCCCACCCGTGCCGTACGCCTGATGCGAATCGAAGGGCGTAAATAAATATTTCAGCTGCAAAAGTCATGAAAATTTCGCCCGTTTTTCTGTTAAGAAATTTAATTTTCTTCCTCTATATGTTCACTCTCATATAGAGGTGAAGAGTGAGAATGGAAAATAGATGTCTGGGAGTCAAAAAAAAGAAATAGGAGAAAAATTAATCACATATTCATAAATATCTCTATTCACTCGTACTTGGCCATAATACATAATAACCACATAAATACAGTAATTATCGCCGTAGAAAAGTACTTGAAAAATATCGTTGTAGAGGAGCACACTTGCAAATAACTGAAAGTAAAGCTCGATTTCCATTAGATGGAAAATTCCGTGCAAAAGCCAAAGGAATTCCAATAGTGAAAATTTATAGTCAAATTTCACTTTGTCTCGAAGATTTTTTGGAGGGATTGTAGATAAATTATAGGAAAAGTCCCTACATTTCTAGCCGTATAAGCAATTATTTCAGAGGTTATTGAAAATTTCGTTGCATGGAATAAACACACGGTTGCAAACATCTATCTTGGATACTTGGGGATGAGGTTGACTTGAAAGGAGAGTAGGGGTACACAGTAGAAGTCAAAGATCTTGCAATGTATTGGTTGCTTCGTGCTGAACAAACCAATCAACCGCGAACGCGTTGACTTAACACCCTTAAAAAAATAATCTAAGTGTAAAGTATCGTACACATATAAATAACATGATTGGTCCGTTGGTTCATTATTCTTTTGTTCCTTCTTTCAGTTACGGTAGGTAAAAAAAGTTGAATTCAGTGTAACTTTTTAACGTAGCGTACCGAATAGTTATGTAAGCCAATCAGAATTAAATATTAGCTACGTTGCTACGTTACGCGTATTATTTATTTGAATTTATCTAAAATAATTATAAGTGTATAAATTCTATAAAATAGT